>CAJQUW010008777.1:0-102496 GCA_907163375.1 Prostheceraeus crozeri
GAGGATGTACCGCTATATTTTGGTGAAAAATTTGACTCTTCAAACTATGACAGTCATCACCGACTATACTCAGTAACAAACAGAGCCAGATTAGGTTGTTTTAAGGATGAGTGTGCGGGAAAGTTGCTTGAGGAAATGATCTTGCTAAAACCAAAAATGTATTCAATGAAATATCTAGATTCAACTTGTGATAGCATCAAGCGGGCAAAAGGAGTGCAGAGAGCTGCAGTTAAAAAATTACAACATAATGATTATAGGACTGTGTACTACAGTGAGAAAGATACAAATGAGGAAATGACAATTATAAATTCAACAAATCACGTAGTCACTAGAAAATCATTTAGAAAGCGAGGACCTTCACTTTGGGAGGATAAGCGCTGTTGGTTAAATAAAAATCTATCTCTACCATATGGACACTATAGTTTAGGTCTTCCACCACCTTCAAAGAGAAGGAGATGCCTTCCTGCTACAGGTGACGTAGAAGTTTAAGAAATTTAACAAAGTAAACTATCCAATCACTACATTTCTGCGTAGTCATGCTTAATAATATATAGGTAGATTAAATATAAAATGAAATTTCTACATCTTTCCGATGTGTAGAAATAATTACTAAAACATAGGTAGTCCTACTATGAATTGAAGACGTAGCACTCAACATCATTCCGATATGCTGAGATGTAAAATAGCAAGCTTTATCCAAACAAATAAATTTAGGTTTATATTTGAAAACATGCCTCATTACATTAGAACATGGAAATTAAATGACTCACAAAGCATTCACATAACAAATTCTAAAAAAGGTAGTCTTTCGTCACTTAATAACAAATAGTGGTGGAAAACATCGTGGCGTTTGCATTAGCCTTGACGCATTATCTTCACTGAAAGACTTCGCTGATCTGATTGACAACCATAAGACACGGATGAAGATTCCACTCAATCAAAAGGTATGGATAAAGTGTGACTATACCGTCAAGCTGTACGTCTGTTCACCAAAGGGAGAAGATATTGACTATCGATTTTTCCGTTTCAGTGACGTCACATGGAGAAACTTTACAAAAGAGATACTACCACATATGATTTCATTCATTAAGGATGGAGGACATCAAGCGGATGGAAGTCGTGAATCGCATGTTAACTACAAAAGTAAACTCAAAACTCAATCTTCAAGAAATCGAGCGGAACATTCCCAATCGAAAGCAATGGTTATTAATAAAACACAAGATGAAGCCGACAACGAATCTACATCTGGGAAGACCCTCAATGTTAACATGGAGGATACAGAGGAAGGATAAATATGTGACTATCCTATTCTTTCCAAATGGAACAATCCAGTGTGTTGGTGGCTTCACTGATGGTGATCTACCATATCTACATTCTACGTTGGAACATTTACTTAGTGACTCATTATCTGAATGGGAAGTGAAGACAATGACTGTGTTATGTGAATTGAACTATCATTATGACTTTCGTAAAGTCACATCATCAAATAATCTCACTTATGAAGTGGAACTATTTCCAGCAGCACAGATGACTAACTGGCACCCATATCATGTTCATGTATTCCATAATGGAAAGATTGTGATAACCGGCATTAAAGACATAAATGATGTTCCTCCCATCCTATGTGATTTGAGAAAAATATTTGTGAAATCTACATTGTAGCTATGTAAATATTTAGAAAAGAACTGTATATTTGTAAATACATATTGAAATGTAAACATGTTTTGCTTTCCCTCTAAACCCAACGATTTGGAACATAAAAGAAGGATATTTACATAAAAAATAAAACTTTATTACAAAATAGTTTCAATATACTTTGTAAGAATTACATCATTTTTATAGCAGTCTTTCGAAAAAAGTTGTAAAACACTTTTACAGTTATTTTTCAATGGTCTCTCGCTGATGAAATATAGCACATAACCGCCGCACATGAGAGATACATTGCTTTGAAGTGGAAACGATGTAACTTTCTTAATCGTCCAGGAGAACCTATTCATCCATAGTGCAATGTCATGTAAGCGAGGTAGATTAAGAGAGTCAAAATATTCAGCCACTCTATAGCGATTGATGTACACTGCAACCCAATGTTTACCAGGAAGATTGTTGCTGTCCGTATTGATGATAAGCGAACAAGGATAGAAAGGAATTGAATTAGGTAAATTATCTCTAGAAAAGACATCAAGAAATATTGACTTGGAGTAGGGATGAGCATTTCCCATTTTCCTCAAGATTTGTATGTTGCTTAAGTTACTCATCTCTGATAGCTGACAGTTACGTCTCGCATTCTCGTTATTTCAACTTTGCTATCATAGATAGCATAAATGAGGCAAGTAATTGTTTTCTTCAAAGGTGACTCAAATGACACCTCTAGTCGTAGATTACCAGGCTTTGTAACTCCTACGCTTTCACCGCCTAGATCTGCATCTGCTGTGAGATTGTATATAATGAAGAAGTAACCATTTTTATACATATCCATTGTAATTCCATTTGAATCATCTGTGTTAAACTAGCTCAGTGCTGTGAAAGTAGAACCATATTCACGTGCAAATTTATCCTCTTTAAAATTAGGCCCATAAGCTTTGCAAGCAACAAATTTTCCATCCTGATAGAGTGCTAGTTTACTAGCGTTAAAGTGTTGGAAATTAAATGGATTCTTTTCAAAAGCACCAATAAATGACTCATTTTCCACAAATGTGATATACACCGCCTTCGGCATCGCAGTCGGAAAAAGATTTGGGTAGGCATGAGAGGATGATCCCGCACCAATTGTGAAGTTTGTTAACACACTGTGATTAACTGGATATATTGCATTGCTTTTCCTCAATCCTGTCGCATGCTCGTTGATGACTGACGGGTTCATTGTTACTCTCCTTACATTGAGCACGGCACTACTTATGTTGATTTGATAGTTTGTAGCTCCAAAAGCCATTAACGCGAACTCAGGATTTGCACGAATAAATTTATTTGCATTTTAACCTGTGATAGTAGATATCTAGATTGACGAAGGAAATCAAGATAGACAGGTCCTTTCAAGTATAATTCCTTTGAATCTGCTGTCAATTCCATTCGTTTTTTAAACCTCCATTTGAAACCTCATCAAATTTCCCTTGCTGATCATCATACCAGCCGGCAACTTGCAAGTGTGACTGTTTAGCTTGCTTCTGAAATTGCGTCATTGTATTTATGTATGCTCCATAGGGATATGCTCGATCCCCTCCTTCAATCTGTTTGTCATTCAATATTAAATACACATCTGAGAATAGACTGGCAATACGAAGATTTGTCAATCCCACTTTATCCTTAGTTGAATCAATATTGGTACCATCATTCTTCTTAATTTGTATACACAATTCTAAATCAATGGATTGACAGTCAATATAATCTTGAGGATTAGCAGGTATATCAAACTGAATAGGCTGTTGGTTACCATCGATATTTGTTGTGGGGACTATATCAACAATAGTTGAGGAAATAATGTCAGTTTCATGAGGTGGTGAATCAAAGAAACACAAAGCCGAATTGATACTCTGCATCGTATTAGCTTTACAAATATGTTGTCTTCCTTCGTTTTGACTTGTTTCCAGTCGCTGTGGAATTTCGTTTGCGCTTTCTTGCTTTCACACGACGTCTTGATTTAGAACGTGCTGCTCTGGTGGGCTTTTTACTTCTCCTACGCCTTTGCTTAGTAACTCGGCCTGATCCAACTTGTCTTGACTTCCTACGTTTCTTCCGAACTGTACGCCTCGTCTTTGTTAAATCATCTAATGCGTCTATGGCAGATTGCTGTGCACGCAATTTCATGGATTCACCGATATTCTCCCCTTGAAGTGCATCAGCTGCAACATTTGCACCAAAGTCTAAAGCTCTGTTTCCAACCCGCTTCATGAATGGTACGCCATACTTTTTGAGTGTTGGGAGAACCATACGTCTTATTGCACCGAATATGCCTCCTCCAACTTGTCGTCTACCTCCAGCAAACAAGGGATAGCCGCTCTGATAGGATGGACCACTGTAAATGCCTGACATTATGTCCTGTAGATAATTATAGATCCCACAATAGCGTAAAGCCTTATTCTCGTGTCCTGATGTGTAGTGTTAAAACAGTAACAACACCACAGAATGGTACTACTTCACTTGTATCATCATGAATTGATATGTCAATTCTATTGATGACATTTCTGCTCATTGGTACATACATCGTGTTAATAAATTCTCGATTGATTAGTTGCTTCCTTACGGATGAGAGAGGAAATGTGCGCAGAAGTGGGGCCTCAATGTCGCCAACCCTTGTATATTCAATAATGTCACAATAGACGTATACGTTACTTATATCACGCTCTAGTGATGGGGCTGTATCGCCTATTGATGTGCCTTCATAAATAGTTAATTTTGAGAATCCCAATGTGGACGTTAACACGCTATCCAGCTTGATAAGAGAGTTCTTCCCTACCTTTAGAATCATGCGTTTCTTATGTGGGTCATAAGAAAAGTGATATTCATCTGCATCAAGGTAATCTACACCAAACTCATTTAACTTTGTACACAATTCAGATGGCGTTTTCAAGCTTTCAATGTTCAAATTAACTCTTTTTACAAGTTCACTGGAAGTAGACAATTCTTCACCCAATATGTCTTCGCTGTATACGTGGATATCCCATGAAGCATTTGTTGATGCTTTGAGTTTAGAAGAGGACAATTGAACCTTGAATGTATCATTTAACTCTGTCAACCAAGGTGCGCTTTCAAGGCCCTTCAACATCCCAATCATTTCAGTTCCGAATTCAATAACAGCGGACTCAGACTTTTCCAATGGTGTCTTTTTAGTAAAAACAATAAATTCTGCCTCCGTTTCAACAGTAAATAAAGTTACTTTCTCTTTCTTATATTCACAAGTCATTAACGTTTCTGGCACTGATCCTTGAAACTTTCTTGCAAAGTCTTCAACACTTCTAATGACCTCAAATTTATTTTTTACTCGGATGCTCCTTTTTTGTAATGCATACAATGGCACAATTCTACATTGAAAATCAGTGACTTTCCTCTCCGAATTCCACCCACGTCCATTGTACCAATACCTTGATGAGAACGTTGTTCTGGAATACCCAAAAGTATGACTCAAATCCATACCTAATACAAGAAGAACATGCTTCCCTTCCTTCATCAATTTTGTTGACCCCTTTATGACTGGTTTGTAGCATTTATTCAAAGTCAGCTTGAAGAGATCATTTATTCGTTCAAACATTCTACCGATTTCCTTTTCTGTATCTTGCAAGCTCATTGTGGGAACCTTAGAATCAAAAGTTGACGTTGCAAATGCCTTTTGAATTTTAATCATGTTTTGGACAGATGGTAAAGATGTTGAAAAAGGATGTTAAGTTAGATGATGAAAAGCCCATGTACCATGTAGACTATTTTGAAATATGCGAAAGCAATCATCCTTCTCTCGTACTTCTTTATGTAATTCAAAATAATTGTTTTTTAGCAAACTGATATCGTTGTAATAAGTAATTTCAGTTAGAGCAACTTCATGGGGTCCATGCAGAGTAATTGGATTAGCGAATTCAACAGAGTATAGAGATGGTTTGTTACTTGGGAATATCTTGGGGTTGCTATTGCTTGGAAGAATGATGTTGAAGTTAGTAGACATGTTGACCTCATATATGTAAGAAGTCACATGCTATATTAGCTTAAAAGTTACGAGTGTCTCCCACCTCCACATTTTGTAGATCCTGGTGCGTTATCCAGCTATTGAATGAATCAAGATACCCTTTCCATTTAACTAGATATTTCCTTTGATTGCCATGACCTTTCCACCTAATTATTTTGTCAATCATATACACCTCTTCACTTCTGTCTACTACTTGCAATTCATAAGAGTAAAATTTTCCTTCAATTGGATTGCCATGGTAATCTATTAATTTATACATGGTGGGTCTAAATTTTGTATTTACTTCATCTACAAAAAACTCTTCTTCAGTCCAATTATGTAGATACCCCTTCTCAAATGTAGACTTAACCTTTGAAATCCGAACTCTATCACCAACATTAATTTTCTTTTCATTGGAAATGTTTTTCGCTTTCTTATCATACAATCGAAGCCATACATCCATCGCATTATCTGGGGTAACATCAACAGGTTTCATCTTAATGATTCGATGGTAGCTTTCATTGTAATTCTTAACAAATTTCTGCAGCTCACCTATCCAAACATGTGTATTTTTTGCAGTGAAATAGCGCCATATTTTTGTCTTCAGTGTGCGATTGAACCTCTCAACCATGGCAGCTTTATAAGCACTTTTGACACTAAACAATTCCACATTATAACTTTTAAGGAGACTTCGAACATGAGAGTTTTCGAATTCCTTCCCTTGATCGGTCTGTATTCTTTGCGGAACACGCCCCTCATCGAAAATGCTCTGAAAAGCCGCTTCAACTTCTGGTCCTCGTTTAGATTTCAGCGCACGTGCCCAAGCATAGCGAGATAAAATATCTATTACGGTTAAGATGTATTTATAGCCATCATTGTACTGTGATATCTGTTGCATGTCAGCCAAGTCCGCTTGCCATTGACTATCTATATTGTTAACAACATATTTTCTTGTTTGAAACCGCTTTCCCACTCGCATTTATGTGAAGAGTGTAAGTCGGTTGACTCCTTAACCACTTCTTGACTTTCTCTATCCCCACACCTGCTGCACGAGCTAGAACCTCCGGACGACTGAAACTTGCGGGGTGATTTAAGTCGTAATAAATCTTTCTGAGTTTCACTGCTGTACTCATCGTCTTTGTTTTGATTTGCACGCGTATTACTCCCACAGCAACTGCTAACACAATTGATATCAACCTCTATGCCCTCTTCTCCTTTACCTTCGAGCGCAGATTTCAAACAGCAGCAAAACTTTTGTAGCGACATGATATGAGAGAAGCAAAGCTTAACTTATATTTGCTTAATATTTACTATAATCCTTTCCAACACGCATTGAGCGCCTAGTAGCTCTTTTTGGTTGAAGATCATCGGGATCATGAAACTCTCGCTTGACCGCCATCGTGGGTGTTTTACTTTTTGTTTCATCTTGTAAGTGACCCTTGTCCAACTCATTCACAGTCGGTCCTCCAATAATATTGTGTGGTACATTTTGATCAGATAAAATTTTCTGAAAATATGACCACCCTTGTGGTGCACCTAGTTTTCGCCTTACATCTCTGACAGCATATTGCAGAAGGTCATCTATGTGACTATTTCTAATAACATCACCAGTTGTTTCATCTATTATCCCCCTCTCTCATTGAACTTCACATGTGGATCAATGAAGTCAAATAATCGCTCAGCGCGCACACGATATGGTCGAGGTGTTGACAAGGTTATAAATCGTCGCAACTTATCACGAATCTGTCGCCTCTCATCAATGTTTTCAGCTGCTAACTGCATTCGTCGATAGGGATCCTTAATCTTCTGAATTTCCATATCCTTTTGTGTTAGTTCCTTAAGTTGATTCGTAATAGGTTGATCTATATTTTTGACTTCTTGTGCACTTTGTAATGTAGTCAATTGTATATACTCCTCTTGAGGAATGACTACCATCTTTGAATACGACATGTTTGTAATAATAATAAGGTAACAAAGTACATTGCTTAAAACTAGCTGTGAATCGAGAAAACTGTCATTGGTTCAGCGGAATTAGGTATGATATTTGTTCGAAATCGAAGTCGTTCCGGACATTCCTGGGTTAGATCAATAAATAGATAGCCATGTGGTTTCTTAGTTACATCTTCATATATTTTTGAAAGAACTTTAGGTTGTTGAGGTAATATCTGTCTACTGAGATGATGTATCTGACTGCTGTCTCTTGGATTTTTAAATATTGCCAAATAATGTGTATTCAAACTCCTAGTTCTTTGCTCTTTCCCTCCATCAAAAATGTTTTGGGTGATATAGATAATAAAAGCTTCCCTATGATGTGCAGTTTGAATGAACATTTCAGTTACATCTTTTGAAGATTTGCTTTCACGTAATAGATCATCTAATACTAGTAAATCAACTGCTTTGATGTCTTCAGTTGTCGGTAACCCTTGCTTCACATCATAACCTTTCTGGCGAAGTGCAGAATGTAGTTGTGGTTGAAATATGCCATAACACCATTTAACTCTTAATTTCTTTATTAAACATCTCATTTCTAAATTGTAGTAATTGAGTTAAAAAAGTAGTTTTACCGGACTGACTTGGTCCGGCCACACACATTGTGCGATCAGTGAATAGGCGAAAATCTGTCATCCTGAAATTTCAAAAGCTTTAAAGACCAACACCCACCAGTTTGCTTAGAATAAAACAAGTCATGTTCCATAATAACTTTATTTACATTTAGAAACTTTCATTTCACATTCACAGCATTTGTGTTTCCTCATCAATGTCAGCATTAAAATAACTTCTCGCGTCAATTTGAGCATCTTGGCGTTTCAATTTCAACTTAACACTCCCTTCCTTGGATTTCCGTCCCCGCTTTTTGCTTTCTTCAACATCCTTCCCATCTTTTGAAGTAGATTTATCGATGGTGATTAGACACTTATCAATCGGCATTGGCTCATAAACCAACTGTAGAACTTTCATTTGTAACGATGCCACTTTTCCGGTTGAGCCGTGAGCACCAATGTATAGTCTGTTGACGTGTATTAAACCCATGTATCGTCCGCGCTTCAGATCATCACACTCCATTGTATTTCCAAGTAGATCGAATGCTTGAAAGTGATCGGACAATTTCAAGAATAGCGTATCGAACTCGGGTAAATCCTTATAGCCACTTCCTTCCTCTAACGCCTTCCTCCAATGTGTAGGAGCACTTTCGGGCAACACAACGCATTCCTTCGCCAAAGAGTCGATGGTTTTGAGTATCATCTGCTGCCATTTCGGAAAGGTTACTCGCATTTGTCTCATGTTGCTATAACCAGATGAAGACATACCATTACTGTGGAAAAATGGAACTTGAAGGTAGAAACCATCGTCACCATAGCTCAACGTTTGGAAGTAAAAAGTATTTCCAATCCCTTGAACCTTCCTTGTCGGTCGGAATTTAAAGAGATCACGTTCAAATGAGTCGCTCTCCTCTCTAACTATAAACATTTTTTGAGACATAAGTCAATGTTGTACTTATTCGGAGCTTTTCAACCGTCAGCGATGAATGATAGCTTGAAAGTGATTAAAGAGTACAAGCGCGTCTCTCTTATATACATATTCACATGAGTCATCAATCAATGATGACGTGTCAATCCATGATTCGTCGTCTACAGCAACACTGCGGCACCTGCCACAACTTTCCCTAGTGGACTGTTGAGTACATTGTAAATGCTGTTTCCAATATCATTCAACATATTCAAAAACCCACCACCTCCACGCTGAACTAAGTTCCGCCTTTTCATATCACTGCTTCTTGGATTTGAAAATTTTCTAATGCTGTTTAGAGAATCAGTACTCAATAAAGGTTTGTATATTGGGAGGCATTTGTGTATTGCAAAAGCCAAATCACGAATGAAATCATCACTGGAGTTTTGAATTAATTTGCACTTAACTTTATTGTTTCGCATGCTGTTTAACTTTCGCAACGCCTTCTTAAACTGACTTGAAGGTCTAAAAGAACCATTCTTCCGAGAAAAAGATGCCTTTCGTTTTGCAGTCATTTTTATTGTGTTAAAAGCAAAGCATTTATAAAATATACATTTTTGCTTAGTTCCATGCAACAAAGTCAAACGGTAGCAGATGGTAGGTCGTAGTCATCAACATCACTCAAGGTCTGAGTCGTTGCAGTTATAAGCTGTTCTATATTACACATTAAATCCTTTGATAGAGGACAGCATGAACAGCATGGTTTTGAAGCGAAGACTTTTAAAAGATTAGCATAGTATGCTCTAAACTTGAGTATGTCCCGGTCATCTTGCACTGCCACATTGACGCTCATCGACGGGGGTCCGGTGAACATGTCCACCTTGAATTTACCACCATTTTCCTCATAGTGGCTAAATACGATTATATCATGCAAACAAGTCTTCAATTTCCGTGTTCTCATTTCACAATAGCAACGAGAACTCTGTGGAATAGCTTCCGTCAAACTCAGAGGCTTGAACACTTCATCGAGCCAAAATCGTAGTACTCGCGTAAGGGCATTGGTCAATGTCCTCATTAAGAGTTTCTGAAGTTCAATATCATCTTCACAATGATAGAATGTGACAATATCCTCCATCAGATCTATGAGATCAGCTTTGTAACCAATAACATCATTTGCAGAGTAGAAAATCTTGCTAGTAAACAGATTGTCTTTGTGAATAATTGAAACAGGAATGATCGTGGTAAATGGCATGTTTATTAATGTCTACAATCCTCAACAAGTATGGTTGTAATAGAAGTGTGATAACCTTATATACAAAAGCTGCACAATAGCAACCAATCACAGACACGCATGATGACTCATCATGAACGATATACAGTGACTGTTGAAATTATTTCTTCATCACAAAGGGGACAAAATGTAGTTTCCAAGGGTATATAGCATGTAGAACACATGACAAAATGAGAACATGGTAAGAAGAGAAGGGATTTTTCCCGTTCAAAACACCTAATGCAGTTCCGTTCACATAATAGTTTAAACGTCTCTGTTTCTAATTTCTTTCTGAAGTCACTTTCATTGTTTGAACATTTTGATAAATCAATTGAAGGTTTCACTTTTTTTATCTCCGTTTCAGAAAGTTCCAATTTCATCCTCCTAATTTCACTGTCTTTATAATGTAGCATTGAGAAGTCTTCTATCCAACTACGATCCAATTTAGCATTCATGGTATGCTCATCCAGATCCATTAGTCGTTCAACTAAATCACCAGCTTTGATATTTTCATTTAGATTTGTAACAGTTTCTATAGCCTTTAGCGAATAACCAAGGTCTCTTGCAACAATCCATGAAATTGGAAAACTAACCATCAAGCAACTTCCACGTATTTATAACTTAACCTAGTTATGAAAATAAATAAAATTGTCATCATAGTCACAATGGCCACAATTGTCGCATTTGAGCAAGCAGTCTCAAAACAAACACCTGTTTAAGTACCGAAATAGATGTTCGCATCCCTGTTCTAATTCACATACTCTAATTCAATTTCGGAACAAGCCGTTCCGAATCATTGAGTATGATCTCGATTCGCCTATCAATCGGAACGCGGTTCCTATTTACATGTTCCTATCCATGTTCGCATCCATTGGCAATTCGGAACATGTTCATATCCATGTTCGCATTCGCAATTCGGAACATGTTCCTATCCATGTTCGTATCCACTATCAGTGCGTCCGCAATACTAACTACTTACAATTGTGTATGCTCGATTCTCGGTCTCTATGTCTGACGGTACCCAATGATGTGTGACCTTGATTTCAGAGATACAGCTACTGAAGAAGTCAGGTATTCAGAGGTTTTTATTCATCTTGAAAATTTTCTTGCATTGCCAGCTGACCTTCGTTTTGTCTGTTTCGTTTGATTTTGTTGGTCTTTCGTAGAAATATCCTCTGGTAGAGATTAGAATGGTAAATCTCCGGTAAAGATTGACCAGAGCCTAAATATTTTTGAAATATATAATTGATGAGAATATCTTGATAATATACATGCTTCATATGCGGTAATTCATACGACGGTCATTGATATGGACTTACTCCTTTCACACAGCCTTATTACGGCAGATCTCTGTGAGGAGATAGTTCTTAACACTTCGTATCAATAAAAAGTTTCGTTTTGATATTTGATTTGGTATCAATAAAAATAGGAATATTTACATGATGTCGCTAGTGATTGTTATCACAACGTACTCGTACATGTAGCACCACTCATATATATCAGTTCATCTATGTACATTATAAGCTAATTAATGAATTATAATCTTGTCATCGTGCAATTTTCTATTCACGCGTTACGCATGCTTATTCCATTTGCTTTTCAATGAATGTCATTCTTGCATCAAATATACAACCTTCTACTTAAATCTAACATTAGCGGAAGTAAATGAAATTGGAATCGATTGCCATCAGAAGCAAAAAAATATTAGTTTGACGATTTTTCTGACATAATTTTCACACATGTTGTATCTAACATAATAAATGCATGCATAAAGGATTTAGGCCTACTGCAGTCTTATTTTTTAACTTTATTTGATTAAGATATATAAAATTTGAAATTTAGTCTGTTGGGCCCTCAACTTAACTAATCATCTCTCTACGAGTTGATAGTAAAGAATTATGTCAAGAAACAGAATCGTTTAAATTTTTTTTAGAACCTCAGACATTTGTGGTGCATGAACTTTGATTATAAGATGATTTTGATGAGGTTACATGTCTATTTATCATGTGACAAGTGGTCTGATGCACTTGAACCTTCATAACAAATCGTAACAACAATTTTGATACTACCAGGCCTCTACCTAGATAGACATGTAATCTTGAATGAAAAATAGACTAAAGATGATACCAGAAAAGGAAATTGCACTCACATCATTCACCCTTGCAGCATGTGGGTCAGGTGGGTCAAGTGGGTCAAAGATGTGGTGGGTCATGTGGGTTGTGGGTCAGGGTACCCTGTGGGTCAGATGGGTCGTGGGTCATGTTTTCCTGAAAAGTCGGTGGGTCATGGGTCACATATGCCGTGGGTCAGGTTGGTCATGGGTCAGATTTCGTTGACCCACTTCCAACTCTGACCAAGGCCAAATAACAAGATTTTCATGATTTGATTCGTGGTTTGGGAAACTGTAAGGGACAAGCATATTCTGGCTTGGTAGGGGACGAGGTGAGAATAAATTAGATGCATCCTGTTTATGGTAGCATGCATAGCCTCATCCAGGAATTTTCGGAGTTTATATTCACAATATCCATTGATCCATCTGATAGAATCTGAGCAAAACTAAAGCGAGCCCTGTATGCCACAGCTTTTAGAGTTGGATGTTTAATAGACTCCAATAATGCGCTTTGATGGACTTGGCCTGCATTCCGTTTCATATGCCGCCGCTGCATGCATCGCATCTTTATGTTGCGTGAACTTTCATCATCAGAATACTCCAAATGTGATTAATTATTATAGCTATTTTGTTAAATCGTATGATCAACTTGATGTAGTAGCATTGATTTCCGGTGAGCGAATTTCTCAATCAATACTATCAAGGTCAGTTGAAGAGTCAGATTTTAACATTCTACTGAACAGCGTTTCTCCAGCACACCAAACCAGGCTTCGTTCTGCAAGTTCACTGAATGCTTCTTATAGTTTGCTTCGTACCATGCCCTCTGTTTGGTCTCGGTTTACATCTGAATTCCAATGAAATGCAAATATTTTCGAAATGGTGGCTTCTATTAGATTTGTTTTTAGAACGATCCATCTGTCCGACTTATCCTTCTAGTAAGATGACAGTTTTAGATCAGCTCGGTCATCACGCACAGATATGCAAGTACAGGCCAGACGTTGTCAGTCGTCATAATGCACTGAGGGACTGTATTTTTGGTTTTTGCCAAAAAAGGAGTAGAGGGCACTGACCATTGTCGTCCGACTGACATTTTGCTTCCGTCGTGGCATCTTGGTCAGACGTCTGCACTCGACATTAATGTTGTGCATGCGCTAAATCAAATAAATATTCTCGCAGCGAGCACTAACACAGAGAATGTCGTTTTCGATGCTGAGACAAGAAAGTTAACAAAAATAAGGAGAAATGTAACGAGCGGAGGTGGCACTGTCTCCCGATTGTCGTGACGACTTTTTGTCTCGAGTGTCGACGAGGCTTATCTGGACTTACCAATATTGAGGCAACGTCAATGATATTCGTGCGCCTAGCGGTGCCTCTCATGCGTTCCATTGCGAGAGCCCTATTGTTGCGATCGGATACCCCGCCTTGACCCGTCTCACCTTCTTTATTTTAATCATACAGCATGTTTGCAGACGTAATGACATATTGAGCCGTATGCATAAAAATAAGCAAATGCTTTTGCTTCAATAATCTAAGCAAAAGCTTAAGTTCGCATGCGTTGGCATTTGCTTTTTCTTTAAGCAAAAGTTTTTGCTTTTAAGTTTAAGCAAAAGCTTCAAAAAGTAGCGTTTGCTTCAATTCGTATGCATAATTCTGACCAATGACTTTATTTCTTAAGCAAAAGCTATTACAAATTAGAGCGCAGATAGATGTCGCTCCAGTTTTTAAGAAATCGCAGACATGGCGGAATACATGAAATCCGAGAGACCAAACATTACAAAGTTCGTCGTAATCATGAAAAAGGTGATTTTTTACGATTGTATCGATTCAGAGAGGACACTCTACTGTGGATGAGCGATTATTTCCTGGGAAAGGATTGTGAGAGAAGGGGATCTGCACTGACGTCATTGGAAAAAATGAAAATATTTTGTCGATACATGGCAGATCCAGGTTTTCAAACGGGTGTTGCTGAGGATCTAGGAGTTCATCAAAGTACTGTTTCTCGGCAAATACATTCAGTAATGGATTCTATAATTAAGAAGAGAGATATTCGGATTTATTTTCCGACTTCCCAAGAAGAAATCCAAGAATCAAAAAATTTATGGCAAGAAAATAAATCAATGCCATCAACCACCGGAGCGATTGATTGTACACATGTGCGTATTGACAAGCCGCCTGGTGTATTTGGTGATGAATACGTAAATAGGAAGGGATACGCTTCGATTATTGTGCAGGCAACTTGCAATGCTAGATTTGAATTAACAAGTCTCGACGTAAGTTGGCCTGGGTCTGTGCATGACAGTCGTGTACTTCGAAATTCGGACCTTTTTCTCCATTTATGTGATTCAAAGCCTCCGGTAATCTTGCTTGGTGATGAAGGTTATCCTTTGTATCCATTTTTAATGACTCCTTTCAAAGTTCCCCGAAGTGAAAAACAGACGTTTTATAATAAAACACACGCGAAGGAACGCTTCGTTATCGAGCAAACATTCGGCCAGCTGAAGCGTCGTTTTCCCATGCTGCGGTACGGACTTCGATTGAAATTGGAAAGTATTCCAACTGCTATCACTTGTTGTGCCATTTTACACAACATAGCAAAATACTTCAATGAACCCGATCCGATCGATGATGAAGAAAACGTTGAACCTGATGAAGACATTATTGACATTACTGAAATGCTTGAGATTACTAGTCAAGCCGAAAGTCGACGCCTAGACATAGTGGATATTTTGTTCAATCGCAGAAACATACGCCTTAGCTGATGCTAGGCCAAATAGTGTCAAAATCAATGAGCTTTGATGTTGTGTAAAGTAAAAGTTAAATTGATATTTGTATTAAAATTAATGATCAGTTAGTTTTATGTCGTCTTTCAAATATGAACTTCCACCACATCCACAAGTCTGAATCTGCATGACCTCATGAAATCATATTATTTTAGTCGTTAATACGAGTATACATACGGGTCTACTTGTAACAAATGTTTAGCAGGAAAAAAACAGCATTAGTAATGTAGCAACAAATGCATGAGCTAGTGATAGTAGGTTTATCAATTTATTTTGTGTGTTATTGCGTATTACTATATACTATATTAATTATTAATAATTATCAATATATTGTTATTATATTACATTATTGTTATAGGCCTATTAGTATTGTTATATTATTGATATAAATATATCAATAACCATATTATCATTGTTAGATATACGATTATTTAAGTTCATTGTATGACTAATATATATATATGGATCTGGTACACTTCTTCGACACAGACACTTCTTCGACAAGTTGATATCTATGTTTTCGGACATTTGTTCGACAGAAAACTTCTTCGACACGGACACTTCTTCGACAAGACATTTGTTCGACACGGACACTTCTTCGACAAGACATTTGTTCGACACGAACACTTCTTCGACAAGTTGATATCTATGTTTTCGGACATTTGTTCGACAGAAAACTTCTTCGACACGGACACTTCTTCGACAAGACATTTGTTCGACACGGACACTTCTTCGACAAGACATTTGTTCGACACGAACATTTCTTCGACAAGTTCTGCATGAAAAATGCTTTATCTAGCATTGATTGATCGGAAATATCTTGCATCAATGATTCTACATGTATACTTTATATGTGGCCAAACCAGGTCAAACTTCTAGTTCAATCTATGCGATGCAAGAATTATATTTTTTTAGAAAGGAAAAAAATTAATTTAAGACAAAAAGTATAAAAAAATGCAAATTCTCAAAAAATACACAACCTGAAAAAGAAAAAGACTATAATTGCTTAATAACGAACAAACGTCGTGTCGAAGAAGTGTCCGTGTCGAACAAATGTCGTGTCGAAGAAGTGTTCGTGTCGAACACATGTCGTGTCGAAGAAGTGTTCGAAAATTTGTCGAACAAATGTTCGTGTCGAACAAGTGTTCGTGTACCATATATATATATGTATATATATATATATATATATATATATATATATATATATATATATATATATATATATATATAAGATTCGCACCGATATATCAAGGAAGTATTTTTCACTCAAAAATATAATGAACCTTATATTTTAGTAATTACGATGGGATTTTACTATTGCTAAAATAAAGACTAAAAATAGCATGATAATTCCTAACTGATGAACTGATGCATTATATGGATCAAAGCAAGGATAATTTATTGTTGATTAAGAAACAATCATTTCTCTCTTAATAAATCAATAATTTGAATTAATTAAAATTAAATCCCCATCATCAAATTATCTAGGTATTATTGAGACTGATAAAAGAGCTATCTCTTCCCCCAATTCGAATTCTTATAAACTTTGCTGTCCTGTTCCAGTACCGCAGCAAATGTAATAAATCGTTTTTTAAATTCTCAGCCTGTCTCACAACACAAAATCGTAACATGTGCTCGTATGGTAGCTAATATAAATGTATTCACATAATAAAACAGATTAAAAAGTCCAAGAAAAAACCTAAACATTATTCGTTGCAATCACATAAGCGTCATAATCAGCACACTGATTCATTTCATGAAGAAGCTGTTGACTTTCTTGATTTCTTTTGGTAAATATATCAGCAGATTTTTCCATTAAATTTCGAGTTTTCATCCGATAGTATTTCAACTGCTCCAAAAGAACAAGGCGCTGTAATTCACTAGTTGTTAGTTTGCTTGTTTCGTCAGTTTCCTCAACGAGTCGCTTTCTTTTAGGCTTAATTGCCGGTGTGGGTGTATAGCTATTCGAAGACACCGTTTCCTTCGGAAAATTTACACTTTCTGCCTTTTGTGTTGATTGAAGGCCAGATGAAATAGCACCTTGGATTCGACAGAATATCGGGTTAATATCCCCCTGCAATAATTCGAACATCATCCGTTCCCATGGCTTCAAAGTTATCTTGCGATTACCAGTCTTTTTTACATCAGTCTTCTCCTTCACTATCTTCTTCATGTTAGCTATCTTTTCAACAGTTGCTGTCTCGTGTAAATCTTTGCGTATTTGGTTTGTAGTAGTTGTCTTAAAGATTCAATAACGTCAATTTTCTGCACCTTGACGTGAGGCTTCTGACTTTTCTCGAGTAGTACTGGGTAAGATGATAACAGTTCAACAAACGCCATCTGATTATCGTCATTTTGACTATCAACCTCCTCCGTTTCTTGGATAACAGAAGTCCTCTTCAGACTCCTCGCACGCATAATAGGGGGTACGACTCGCACCACTCATGTCTGACGATAGCAATCTATTCAATCTGTGCTTCCACCAAGTGATATGATCGATTCATAGAAATTGACTTCAAATTGGCTTCAGATAAACAGTTTATTTCTATGGATCGATTAGACTGAATCGTGGTTGGTTTTACTTTCTGATCACGTGAGGACTGATGAATGAAGATATCGTTTGTTTCAAACTATAAATAGATCTGATATCATCACTTGGTAGCGTCAACTGTCTTCGCTGTCCAACCATTTACTAAGTCTTGTAGCAAACGCTATTAAGTAAAAGCAAACTGTTATAAATATGAATTTAAGCATTTGCTTCTCAGAGAGCTTTTGCTAAAAAGCTTTTGCTTTTTCTATTTGCTTTTTCCTAGAAGTAAATGCTTAAGTTTATGCATACGGCCCATTGAGTTACGAATGTGTTAGTTTTGATTCCTGTGTTCCTGCCTCTAGCGTTCTTAAAAACCATGTGCAAAACGAGCAGACGCTCTTGTTCATTTTTTCCACAATGCTGAACGCTGAACTATTCACAATCGCTTGCACATCTGATGTGCTGCTTTGCCCCGACGCACATACTGTAATTGCACATTAAATCGACATTGGCATTATTTGTGAGTTTTGTCTTGTTATCGTGTTTTGATTTTCATTCACAAAAATATAGCTTATTCAATTCTATTCTATACCTTTTTGACATTTGATTATTTCCTATAATCTCTTCTAATATGGTTTGAAATATACTTATCATAATTTTCTCTTAATTATTTGAATAATAAATTAAAATTAATAATAAATTAAGAGATAATTTTAATATCTCTTTATTATTCCTAAATACCCAAGCCCGCAAGGTTGCAGGCTCTTTAAATCTAACGAGTTCGAATGCTATGATGAAGCAATTTATGCACGAGTTGTGTAGAGAATTTTATTTGGCGACTTGATATGATGATCAGGGACAGATTGTGATTGATCTCCATGGTTTTCAAGAGTATTTGAATAGAAATGTATCCTGATCTATCGTGAAAATATCTATTCACAGATATATTCTATACTAAAGCAAGGACAAGATCAATAATCATTTGCGTAAATTACACTCCTTCCAGTGCATTGGATTACATATTATTTTCCGCGCGGGCAATAGTCCGCTTTGCAGGTCAAATATAGTGATAGGATATCTACAATACTTGTAGATGCACGGAGACAAACAAAATAAGTTACTTTACCAAAGTCTGTGGGGCGAAGTATGAATATTTTGTCCAGATTATATCTCAATACAGGTTGAAATGATGACCCTACCTATTAGCACAGAAATAGTCGGAAGTTTTAAAAGCACTTGTATCAGGGGTCAAAGCTTCCGATGCCGATAAAAAATATCAAGACCAAAAGGGTACCGATCAGCGAGTTACACCAGCTCTTTGAAGATATTCTGACCGATGAACTAATGACCCGTTGACTAGGGATGGAAGTGCTTTAAACAAACTATAAAAACATGCTTCAAGCATGGGGAAGGCGTGTTTAAAAGACCAAATACATCACACTTTGAAAATGTTGCGATGTTTTTCAAACACGTGGGCATTTTCGATGCAGCTCTGATCTGTGTAGCATAGAGCACAAATCTGTTGCTCCTATGCTGGTATCTAAATGAATGAATGACTAATTAGGAAATTATTGAATAGGCCTATCTAAAAACAGTCAAAGACACGAATGTTTTTTCACGAATATTTCAGACTTCATTAAAGAAGACAGGAGTCCAATGCAGACCCTTTTTCGGACAGCAAAGATTGTAATGACGTTTTGGCAACTGAAGAAATCAGAAAAAACAAAAAACGTGCTAATTAACCGAAATAACATTTTACCAACCCTGGACGTTGGTCACCTCGGCTCATACAATGTAAAAAGGTTGTCACCGCATTAACTCAGCTGCTATGTACGATATTGATGCTTTCTCAACCACTACAGTGCACAATTGCAGATTTTTTTGAATTTTTCACTGTCAAGACTTTTTGCCTTGTAAAGGGTTTCCGTCATGCTTTCTCAGGAAGCTCTTCTATGAGTCAACCGAACATGCACTTTATAACGAAATGCTGAATAAACGTGTTCACATAATATGATGTTGTCGAACATAGTAAAACATTATCAAATTAATAAGGAGACAATAAATAGTGAGAAACAAAAGAAAATAATACGAATATAAAATGCAGTCCGTGGTTTTAGGTCCATCCGCAGATGTAAAGATAATTAGACATTTGGAATGGAGTCAGCATAAATTCTGTATGTGACTATCAAAGAAATCAAAATCAAAGAATAAGACATTGACCTCAGCTCATTTGAGATAAACATCTGCCTAGTAACAGTACCCACTTGCAACTGAGACAGGCGGTGGAGTTGTTCCCGCCTCCGTATTTCAACGGTATTAAATCAAAAATGCTAAAATGGGCTTGAAGTAAGAAGACTCTAGAATCAATCTATGCTTTTACAATTCAGTTTGGTGTTCGCGACATTTCCAATATCACCACTTCAAGTCGGGTTGAATGTAGAATTACTGTATGAACTGAAACAGACGAGGAATATCGCGTTAACATGTGGTGCTCATCGATCCAAAGGAAGATTTTCTCTGCTTGATAAATGTTGATTCTTCTGCTAACTTGCTCAATTGTTCACCGTGTGAGTCCGTTATTCCCTAGACATTTGAAATGTATAAACTCTTATGAGCTTGCTCGGCATATATTGGGACATTAAGCATATGTGATTATGATCAGTTGAGTAAGAGGGGCGCCCAAGAGCTCTGAAACTTTTCCTAAAAAATTTCAACAAGACTACGTCACAGCTGAGTGTTCCCACGCACACAATATTGAGCTGCAGTGTGCCTCTACTCACGCGTTAGTCCTATATCTGTTGATTGACTGAGTGTAATCACTCCCGGCAGATCGTATATTTTCCCTATAATATTTCATTGTCTGCAAGCTGTGGTAACTATTTCTCGTGAATTCGTGGGGATAAAGAAAGTGGCCCGATTGCCGCTCATCTTCCCAAAGTGAGAGAAAATCATGACAGAAAGAGTTGCAACGATTCCCTGAACTTTAAACATGTAACGGGGAATATAAGACACGCACGCAATCTATACAATATGTGTGTGTCTCATAGCGTGCCATGTATGTCTATTGGTTAAATGAGTCAATATTCTATCACAGCGATCGATCTGCACTCACCATTTGCATATCAAAACTTTCTAGCGTTCAATGTAAAAGAAATGTGGACGCACGACGTGGAGTCGATTAAAATGAGCAGAAGATTCCAGTGTTGCGGGACGTCCAACCGGTTGCAGGGTGAGTACAGGAGTCAGGTTGAACATGCTGAATTTTTGATTTGCAGACTATCTCTAGAATCTGATAAACGCGTCATCTGTTACCTGGTCTCCTCAGCAGCGAGCAATATTCAGTATTTCACGAGTTCGTTGTTGAAGAAACCAGTAGTCAGAGCGCATAACCTACAGGTACTCGGCAGCCTGCAAGTCAGAAAATCCTGCACCTGTGATGATGAGGTAAGCAACATAGTATGTGATTGTTCGAAGACACATTTCTGTACACGTAAACTGAGGCAGAGATTAATACCTGAACTGCTATAATACTCATTGAATTCTCGCAATTGAAAGTGTTTATGCATTAAGCTACCATGAGAGCGTTGTATAAAGTATTACAAATTTCAATAGATTTCAATTCATTAGCGACATAAGCAATTAACAGCATAGTCATTTACCTGCATTTGATAAAACCATAGATAATTGTTGATTGTCTATTGATATTATTGTAGATATTATTGATACAACAATAGATAATTGTAGAGTGAGCGGAAACTCAAATCGTTTGATGACTTCTCAAATTTTCTCAAACGAGCAAGAATTAGAGATAATGCCATCCAAAAGCTAGGATTTAATATGTGGGCCGACACATTTGTCGGTCAATTTAGTGACTAGTTTGATGAATGATGTGTTTGAAAGGAGTGGAGCGATTTGATAGTTGTTGAACTTACTACAGTGGTGGCCCTTTGTCTTCCCACCATAAACCCTTGTCATTTGCAACCGCAGGACATTTTAAAGTGTGACATCTTCGAAGTAGGCCTACAGCTCGACAGATGATCTGAAGTCAAAGATCGAAGTAATTAATGCAACTCTTTTTGGTTCACGAGCTTCTGACTAAAGATTTTTGATTTGATGACTTGGCTACCATCATGGTAATTACAAAAATTAATATTCGAGCGTGATGCTATATACTGTTGACTTTGGAATTTTGCAATTGGCCTTTTGAATTTTGGTCAGGACTAAATTTCATGTGTTTAATTAACATGAACACATGAAAAATGTGAAGTAAAATTAAATCACTCAATAAGCACATGAATTTAGTTCATTTCAAGTATGATGCGGTGTCAAGTCTGGCACTGTCTAAGAAAATGCGCATAAATAGTATTTAAATAACATATAACAGTTCCAACGCAGTCTCTCAGACCACATGTATTCTCTAATGTTAAATAACACAATAACTGGCAATTGAATATCATCGAAAAATAATCCGATATTTTCTCGACGTTTTGTAAGATGAGAGGATTTTCATAGTATATTTCGGAAATCATTTTCTTGATAACTTTTTGAAGACCTTCATTTAATTAAATTGCTCAGTTTGTGTTATCGGTTTTTGTAACCGGAAATCGAGAAGATGCTATATCCGCAAACCCGGAGCACTGCTTGCGATTGATATTAACGTGCCATTTCCAATTTCACTTAAAAAAGACTCACAAAATAATTGAATATAAAGGGACACATGTCAATAAATAAAAGCGCAACAAATACTTCTCATCTTCAGACAGACATCAGATTTTTTTTCAATTTATCTATAGGATTCATGCACGTATCAAAAAAAAAATCAGTTATTCATCTAGAAGTGAAGATCATCGGAGTAAAACTTTTAGCTTTGCATTCTATTCCAAAATATGCACTGATTACATAACTTATGGTTACTTCAATATGATGAAATTTATGCGACAGGATTTGTAAAACCAGAGTAGAACTCTCATCCGAAGACTCGGTTTATCAGTTCATGCCTCATAGTTAATTGTCTTTTGATATTTTGTCAAGTTGAATTGCTGAAGCTGATCGCGCAATGACACTCATGAATTTCCTCGTATTCTATTGGCCAGGGAATTTGAAATAGCAGCAAATGAAAAATGAAGGATGTCTCATTTTCCTCCTGCTCTGGAATGCATTAACAAATCTCATCAGTTTGACTAATTCTATAGAATTGCGAAACCCGTTCGAGACTTTTTCATATTCATCACTATCAGAAATGATGAATAAAAAAATAAAAGTAGAATGCTTCTGGTTATTCTAAACATTTTCTTCGGTTTTCAAGCCATTCGTTTGTTTTCACTGATATCTCATTTTAGAAATAGACATGCTAGTATTTTGGTCACCCTTAAACGTCAGACACATTGCGAACTTTTCCAAGCGTTTCCTAACAAAGCGTTTTGCAGAAAATGTAAAGTCATCATTGCATCAGTTGTAGACTGCCACACATCGCGAGCAGCGCAAAGCAGAGAGATTAATAGCTTGCAGACAAACGTAAATTGCTCGGACTTTCGTGCTTGTTTTGCTTTACTTTCAATGTAGCTGAAGTCATATGATATGCCTTAGTCATGCGAGCAGAATAGCAAGCAAAAATACAAAGACGTTGTATGACTGAATTTTTGACTTTTTAATGTTCATCTTTTTGTGAAAACAGCCATAGGAAGAAGATGCTGGTTGACAAAGACATGGTGATTTCGGAATCTTTTTAAATCATAGACGATTGAAGATGGAAACGTTGCTTTATCAGCAGACTCAGCGAAATAGGCAAAGAAAATGTCTTGATCGGTATCGAACTACCTATTTTGCTGATATTAGACTTGTAATCCACTGCATATGGCATGATTATCTCACTTAATGGGCTGTCATATATACATGTTGAGTAACCTACTTTTTACTTACCACATGAAGAATTAGAAAATAGCTCAACTGCTCTCTAAATATCCCACAATGTCCAAAAAGTTATGAATATTTTGGAATCATTCCATAAATCAGACTTGTGTCAATTCATGACATGTAAAATTGATCACAATTACAAATTAATCCGTTTTTCTTCAATTACATTTCAATTTCTTTGCCATTACTTTAGGTCAGGGTTTTTTAAGGCGTTTTAGGGACCCGATCCGGGTTCCTAGTTTGGAAAATCGGGTCCCTAGAATCAGAGAATAAATAATTATGTTCTGATCTGCTGTCATCAACTTCTGTTCTTCTATCTGACAAGCGAGATTGGCGAGTGGATAATGTGAGAGAAGTTATGTTTATTGGAGTGATAGCAGAGAAAGCAGACCCAGTGGGCGGAGCCCCCACCAGTCGGATATAGCCTCTCTGGATATCATAGGCGTACGGTCCGGGGGGCTGTGGGGCTGCAGCCCCCCCCCCCACAAGGACTCGGACAAAAACATTCGGGCAGTTGCCAAATTTTTGGCAGCGGCGAATAAACTTAAAAAATCGCGTTTTATGGTCAAAGCAAACAAAAATACGATTTTATTCCGATTAGGCGAGACGATGTGCCCGAAATCCGGGCAGTCCACCGGTCATAATTGAGGGACAGAGGGAGTGCCAATGATTTCCAAAAGAATCCGAAATTTGGGCGATAAATGCCACACATGTCGGTTACTAATAATGCTACAGACACTGGCCATTCGCTTATTCGGTCAGGTACGTAGCGATGACAGAGTCGGCAGATTCAGCAGAATCGGTACATCAGCCGATTGAAGCAATGTACGTAGGTATACGCCTACATTCTAAGGCATGTTAAGGAGAGATTTAAAAGATTTCAAGGAATAACACTACATGTAACTAGCATATAATATTACATGTGCTAAACCATAGATGTACTTAACTTTACTTTTACATGGATCACAACCCTCCAGGATGTGAAAACTTAACATTTTGCCACCAATGTCATGTAGAAAGGATCTACTGCAATTATAGCATTTAGTATGAAATATTTTCGGGTCCCTACAAGGTCCCTAGAATTTTCCTTAAAAAACCCTGCTTTTAGATAATTGTCAGCATTGCACTATGCGTTTCCCACCATTGCCTTTTACTTTTCTGGGCTACTCTAAGGTTAATTACAAATGCTCCGTGGAAAAAAGACCACGCTTGTAGCGCTTACATTAAATTACCGCATTTTTCTTCTTCCACCAAATGTTTTTGCCTTACATCTCTGCTAAGATTCAAACTAAACTTGTGGTTTATAGGATACTATATTAAGATTTGCACATACTACTCTGTTAAGATTTACGGATTTAAACCGTGGCCTCTAAAATTATTTATTTGCCGTTCTTTCTCTGGGGACAAATTTTAGTATGAGTAGGCCTACAGTTTTCTGATTTGCGTCTTCCGGTCAGTAAGTTTCGCCGTAAAGATTGCCGATGCTGCACACATGGTTGCTCATCAGTGGCGGACGCAGAAATTTCTGGTAGGGGGGATGATTGGTGTTGTACTCAAGCAGTCAAACAGGTGCCTCAATGCTCTACTTGAATAAATCCGTAGATTCAAATTCAGGCACGGCATTATGTTTTACAATTCAACAGTCATAAGTTACATCTTCTTTTCAAGCTTATTAGTTGACAACAATTTGTCATAGCATTGATAGTCTTTTGTTATCAGCAATGATTTCAGCCTATTTTCCTAGAATCATTGAGAAATCTAATTAAGGCAAGAAATTTGACTGTAATATTCATGGGGCGTAAGGCTAAATTTGTAATTGTGTAGTCTTTATAAATCCATTCCTTTAAAATGCAATATAAGTTAGTGATAACGCAATAATGTTTTCATATGACGATTACTTGTGGCTTATTAAAGCAGCTATAGCTTACATGTATATACATACTATGTAATTTAATTTTAACTGATTTTTCTTAGGAATTTTATAAATCTGATGTGAAGAGCAAATTGCTCGTCATTTTTTGTGTATTATTGTGGAAAATCAACGCTGAACAAATAGTTGAAAAAATTGGCTGTGAGACTTGCTGCTGTACGTGTAACCTCAGCGACTTTTCAAAAGTAACTGGAAATACAAGTTCAAATTTTACCCCTAACTTAACTATTTCCGAGATGAGACGCGCTATACTGACTCATGACCGGAGCTGCTGGCAAATCGATCGCAACTTTAAACTTCCGTCTCCACTCTCAGGTCGGTCCTTCTCAGATGGCATCCGATCAGGGTACCTGCTAGCTTCTCAGACTGTCAAAGTTGTTGCTCTCGACACTACACCCAGACAGGTCATCCGGACGAAGTAGGGGAGGAGTTCTAAACTTGCTATTAAAACATACAGAAAGTGGTGGCCAGCCGTCATTGGGGTCATCCTACTTCTCATGGCCAAGTCGGTGGTACACTAAGCCCTTGAGTTATTCTTCCTCCGGCGAAGCTTCGATAGCGGAGCTCTTCCGCTTTGCCACCAAAGAGGAACACCCAAGCAGTTACCCGGGGCCGAGGTCCCTCACGCCGGAGTTAGTCGAATCTGCTGTCAGAAACGACTCAGCGACAGGGCTTCTGGTGCCGCTGAGGGGGTTATCCCATACTGTATTGTACCACCAACCTTGAATGTGAATGTATCATTTCATCATTTTCATCTTCAAAATTTGAATGCTTACTTCTTTAAATCAAAATAACCAATGATGAAGGACAGATAGGGATGAAAATTTGCACGAAAAGTAGCAGCAGTAATTCAACTTGGCTCTCCTGTCAGTTGACATCGTTTATAAAGCTATCAAGAACGAATAATGCGAGAATGTGCAAATCATGTGTTCTCATTGGAAATTCAGGATCAAATGGATAGCTCACTCGCCACTCGCCGCTCGCGTAATTCGGTTGGTCGTCAGGTCCAGAATCACTTATTCAACCTTAACGAAATCTTGCCGGAGTTGATAGGAATAACATCTGCAAATTACATAATTCAAGTGGAACTTCTAAAATCGGCATTAAACAGCAGGTCACCTGGGCCTTGTGCGTCAGAGATGCTACAGTTTAATGTAAGCAAACTTCTGCAGAGACCTCTTCATTCCTTGGTTAGAGGTTCTCGCCTTTCCTTAATTCATGTCTCCATGCTGATAAGAAATCCAGATATTTATTATATAATCACAAGAGAAACTGGGCCAAATATGTTCCAGACTACGATCATTACTTATACTTTTAATGAACTAATTGCCAAAATGTATTGCTTACATTTACAATCCACAATCAAGTTTGAGCTGGTGGGGGGATGCATCCCGGCCCCCCCCTTGGGTCCGCCACTGTTGCTCATCAAAGTAGGGTACCACACTATCGACAAGGAGGGTAATGTAATTTAGACTGCGTGCTAAAACATGCGCAACATTGCTGTCTGTAAAGTAAATGCATTGCTTCTGTACTACATTGCTAAAAATATAGGCCCCTAATTCATTACAATTACAAATTGCTCGTCAGAAAATGCAACTGATTACAATTACTAATCGCATCAATTGTAACTGAAATTACAATTGCAACACAAGTCTGCCATAAAGTTAACAATAATTTTGATTTTGAAAATTTGGGCATTGGGCATATTGGTTCGGAGCTCTCGTGAGGATTGCCGTTGTCTGGGACTCATTTCTATCTAGTAGTCAGCCAGTACCAGAGAGCGTAAATAACGAGAGGCGACACTCAGATAATTCTGCACCGCAGGCGGGCTCCTTCACTGACTACTGTTTGTTTACACTTCCTTCCTCGATTTGTCAGCGACCAGAGATAATACGTGCATCTGGTCAGCGACCAACTTTGCGACACATGTTGGAATGTTAGATAATCAGTCAAATGAGAGTTGAGAACATATGGTTGAGAATAACTTTGCCTATGTTATTCGCCCATCTCATTCACAGTTTACACTTTCTTCCTCAATTCGTTAGCGACTAAATATAAACATCACATGTTGGTATGTTAATAATCTAAATGAGAACTATGAATCACTTTCTACACGTTATTCGTCATGCCTGGTCGTGGAATACTGTGTCAGGCTTTTGGCTGCAATAATAGAAGTATTTCTGAGACTACATCAGAGGGTCATCGCATCAGGTTTCATTTATTCCCAAAAAACAATGAACTATGCAAAAAGTGGGTGATAAATTTGAGGAACTCTTCATTAGATTCGTTACCTTTAAAGGAACTATTAAAACCTCACCGCCGAGTCTGCTCTTCTCATTTTGAGGATTCCCAGTACATGTTCCCTAAGGATCGTCATACCTCCTCAAGACTGTTACCAACTGCTGTTCCCACGATCGTCAACGCTCCTCATCCACCAACGAAACCCACTCCTCCAAAACCTCCTCTATGACGTCCTGACATTGACAGCGGTCCTCCGAAAACTCCACGTGTAACTACAGATCCTCCATCTATTTCCAGTGCTCCTACATGCACTGTATCTAGCCCTCGACACGTCCGAAAATTTGGAAATCTTCAAAGTGCGTTGTCAAAGTCCAGAAGAACAGTAAAGAGACTTAATATTTGCGAAATCCATCCGTCAAGCAGGAACCTCTAACTTCGACGTTGCAAAACTGCCAGAAAAAGTTCGATGTTTTTTCGCGGCACAACTGAAAGCGGTGGAAGTAAATCGAAGTGGAATGCGTTGGAGTCGGCAAATCATCGAAATGGCACTGGGAATAAAGTTCCGGTCTACAGCGGCCTACAAATTCCTAATAAGTCAAGGTTTCGCTTTACCCAGTGTGCGAACTCTGCAGCGATCGATAGAAGACGTCTGTGTGTATTCTGGACCCTGCTTAACACTAATGGATCTAATGGCTAAGAAGTTGAATGCAATGAAGCCAGACGATCGCATAGCTACTCTGTCATTAGATGCGATGAAAATTTCACCGGTCATACGGTACGATGAAAGTAAAGATTTCATCAAAGGCTATGAAGAAGTTGGGTCTTTCGGTCGTTCTCCAAAAGTTGATGATGAAGGGATGGCCGTAATGGTGAGATGAGTTCGATCACGCTGGAAACAATTAATCGAATATTATTTGATACGCCACTCAGTGAAACAGGAAAGTTTTCTCCAAATAATTTTTGACTGTCTTCATTCACCGGCGAAACCTTGACTGTCATTGATTATTATTGCCTTGACAACTGATGTGTGGTGGTGAGGGTTTGATCCTGCCAACTGACAGAGTCGCGTAAGTGGCTCGTAGCGCAGTTGGTTAGAGCACAGGTCTAGTTAACCTGGGTCGTAGGTTCGAATCCTACCAGCCACGCATCTTTTGCATGGCAATCTGATCTATCGTGTATTTAATCTCATTGTTGTTAATTGCTTTCACGACATGGCTTAAGATGCTTTGGTGGACAATCGATCCCCGCTACTTGCCTTAATGTCGGCGGTCACAATTGTGAATAGTAATTTATTCATTGATTATTATTGCCTTGACAACTGATGTGTGGTGACAGAGTCGCGTAAGTGGCTCGTAGCGCAGTTTAGTTAACCTGGGTCGTAGGTTCGAATCCTACCATTTGAATGGCAATCTGATCTATCGTGTATTTAATCTCATTGTTGTTAATTGCTTTCACGACATGGCTTAAGATGCTTTGGTGGACAATCGATCCCCGCTACTTGCCTTAATGTCGGCGGTCACAATTGTGACGTGTTATTTATTCATTGATTATTATTGCCTTGACAACTGATGTGTGGTGGTGAGGGTTTGATGCCAAACTGACAGAGTCGCGTAAGTGGCTTTGGTTAGAGCACATAGGTTCGAATCCTACCAGCCACGCATCTTTTGCATGGCAATCTGATCTATCGTGTATTTAATCTCATTGTTGTTAATTCACAACTGTTATGAAGTTGGTCTGAAAATCATTTGCATCGTTTGCGATCAAGAAACTACACAATTTGCAAGTATACGTAATCAAGGAGTGACACCAGACTATCCCTATCTAATAAATCCCTGTGATGGAGAACCTGTCTACGTTGTGATCGACGTACCTCATTGTTTGAAGAACGCTCGTGAACAACAAATGAGAAAAACAGATCTGTTCAGGAGATGCTGAGGAAGAAGAGAAAATTGAAAAAAATCATGTCATGATTACTATGATATTGTTTTTTATCTCAAATAAAGAGGGTAATTTTTTGGGCCATTAGAAAATCCAACTCTAATTTCACATATTCAAGTCTTGTTTTTAAGTGTTTTAAAATATTATGATAAATGACAGTAGTGGATTCATTTATTGATGCAGTATACATATTTTAATGCACAATATTTAACAAATAATTTTTAATTGATGCATTATCTTGTTATATATCATTAACACCATGTAATATTCCATGATTTGATCAGTTAAGCAAGGGATGAGATCAATTTTTATAAGAAATATCATCAACTGTATTTCATCGAACTGATAATGTAGTGTTGCTTCTAAAACAAAAGTTAACATTTCATTTAAAAAGCTATATCAACTAAACTTGATTTGCTTATCGAAGAACTTCAATGAAAAGTAGACTTGATTATGATGCAGCCACTATGACTTCCGTGAGTCTGTGAAAAGCTCTCTGGTGAAAAGTGGCCTCCCGCTGATAGATCGCACCTGTTTCAGAGTAACAGAAGATTTTAAGAATTCGGTCAGCTTACTGATGTCAGGTGTAATCATTAGGGAAGAACGGGAGACCAGCGCATGTTCCCCGTTTTTAACATGCGTTGAATGGGAAGTGTCGCCTCTCGTAATTAACGCTCTCTGGCCAGTACAGCAAAAGCCGGAATTAAGTTCAAACACCGCTTGAAAAACTTGGTGTATTCATAATAAAAACGTGGAGAATGCATTGTGATCACATTCATGTGAGCTACTTATGCGATATAATTCTTGCTTGCTTGTTAACACTCTAAACTTATAGACGTTTAACTTTAAACATAGTCTTCAAATAATGATGTTCAATTACTCTCGCACTTTGCTAATTGAATTAAATTTTAGCACTTTAATACTCGAAACTTTTCAAAACTGAAGAGCTTGATGAAAATTCAAACGCAATATTGGGTTGTGCTATTCAAGTCGAGTTCATCTCTTCTTTCTTTTGATCGAAGTGCACGAAGAAGGACGGGAATCAAAGGAATAATGAATGTTCATATTATTTCCTGTAATCCTTCCTTATTCTTATAAACATTCAATGCCTTTTATTTGCAGAACATAGGCCCAAACTATTCACTAAATGGTGATTTAAGAGTAAATGTGCTAAACGGACAATGCCTACTGCAAAGTGATTGATTGACGATCGACAATGTTGTGATACCATCAATTTGCTGCCTGTCTAAGCAGTCTCCCGAAATCCAGGGATTGGAAGGTGCTGATCCCAATAATTATTTCAAAAGAAATCGGGAATTTGGGATCCAGATTCAGGATTGCAAATAAGCCTGCACTGCAGAAATAGTGTCCGGCAACGGAGCGAGGCCGAAAGTCAGACTTTCGCAGAATGATGTGCACCTTTTGCCTACTCGCGTCCGCCGAGTTCTACCCGGTTCCTCTTCTTGTCAGACAGGTTCAAAGAAAAACACATATAAATCCAAATCTGATGAGAAGCTAACTGAAGTTTTCGGTAAAAATGAAATCTTCGGTATTTTCTCCTATTAGGCGACAAACACTGTCAAGAACCACATTTCTTACGCGGAAAGCTTCATATCACTTCCTGTCATGTGCATGCGTTACTATCTTATTTATGATCGATGATGTACATTTGATGAGAATGTGGCGAAATGTGGCTAAAATTGGTCAAATGTTGTGTTTTGTTAACATTAGGAGGATTGCTTAATCTGAATGTTTAACTTCATAAGCAAAGATGCAGAAACATGATGAGAAATAACTTGATGTAAAGACATTCCAGGTCAAAAGTTCACCAAAATTTCAATTTTCTTCCCATTGGATTTCGTTTTTCTTTGATTTTATTTTACTTGAACCTGGTAGAGCTTGGTAGATATGAATCTCATTTTTGGTCATGGTCCCTACAGAAGCTTGTTCTGGCTTCCGGACAAGTACCGGTATCATATTCTAACTATCAAACTTTGACAGATGGGATCTAACGGATCTAATCACATCGCTGAAGTAGCAGATGGGATCAGTTTCAAACAAAACATGATTTTGATTGTAAATAACTTCATTAATTATCGTTTGCAGCGTTTAAAGGGAAAACTATGGGTTCATTCAGATACTTGACATCATGTCATCGTCAAGTCTTGATCATGACCTAAGTTACAAGAAGTAATGGTTAATGCACGACAGCGTCGAGACTACGAAGCGGTCAAGATGCGTAAGGCCTCAGCCTCACTGCGAGCTTTTCCAAGCGTTTCCGAGAAAAGCGTTTTGCAGCAAATATAAAGTCATCATTGCAGCAGTTGTAGACTGCCACACTGCGAGCAAAGCAAATCAAAGCGATTGACAGCTTCCGGACATACGTTTGCTCGGGACGCTCGTCTTTGCTTTGCTTTCAGTGTGACTGAGGCATAAGGCGTGCATTAACTAACTTAATGCTGCAGTCATAGAAATCGACAACAATAAAACCTCTAGAACGGAGGTTAAGCTTCATGCAATACACAATTAGTGGCACATAAATCGCACGCATTATCACTTAGATACACTTGTCAATGGCTGTATCATTGGGTCAGAATCAGTCACATGTGCAATTATTAGCTTTTCATTGGTGGCTCATGTCCCAACTTAGTTCCCCCCGGATGTGACGCGACCTTGAGTGAACTTCTATTCTAGTCAACTTCAGTTAAACAATTGCCCTTTTCGAGTTGCCAAATCGATGTGACCTTGGCAACTCGAAAAGGTGATTATTTGCAAAAATGTGTGCTTTTTACATGAACTTCGTCAAGGTCTCAGCGGAATTTTTAGTCAGTCAGAGCCCGCTTATTTTGGAAAAACCGGCAATTCCAAGTTTGTAAACAAATTAAGAAATTGCACTCGCATGTAAGTTGTGATTAAGTTTCAACCAATATATTTAGTAAAAACATAATTTTAATATTCTGTTGTTTTACTGCATGTCGTTGCATCGATACTGTTTGAAATAACGCAATGCACGTGCTGGCTGTAGAATATTTCATGTTACAGAGTAAAAACTCTAGTGTTCTCTTAACTTTCTATCTCTAGTTTAGATATTTTCATACAACCATGTTCAACTATCGGTTGGCTGGTTCATAAATCCTTTAAATCCTTCATTGGATCTTTCTCAATTTCCAGTTGAAACCAAATTCTTCTCATAAATCGTTTAGAGCAAAAGCCTATCTAACCAACCAAAATAATTTTGAGATTCAATTCTACATAACTTTCTCGAGTTTTCTCGCTTCTAGCAGAGGGAATTCATGTTTAAAGTATTTCATTTGATAGACAAACAGAAGAGGCTAAACATGGAACCCTTCTGAAAACCCTTCTGAATTTAAACAGACGAAAAACGTCCCCCCCCCCCAGTTGGGCTAGGGTGAACTAAGCTCATTAAGTGGACGCGTTCTAAATAACTAGCTTGCAATACAGGGTTCTATCAAAATCTGCATGCCTGTAGGCCTTCAATATTTTTGTACAACATTAGCACACAAGCATGAATGTAAAGTGTGAATAGCATAAATTTTCCATTTAGATAGTAAAGTTTTTCGTGAAGGCAAATGTTGACTTTCCTTTTCTCTTGTTGTTTACTTGAAAATTCACATGCTTCTTTCCATGAAATTGAATATTTGCTTCACGCTTTATGTCGCTCACGTAATAGAATTATGGAACATTTATATATGGAAAAACTTAGTGAAATGCTTAGGTTTTAAGTTTATGAAGGTCATAAGACCTAAATTCAGCACCTACACTTGAAACTGTGCGGGTACAAATAGGAGCCAAGCGAAGGTGAACAAAATTATAACAAATTGCCACTTTTTAATATTCGAAAATAGCAAATCTGAAATCGCGTACGCGGCGACTGCTCCACGTTTGTGATGGCAGCGATCATTTCGAATACTCAAATATCCTGGGCTATCAATAAGAGCTGAATCAACCATCACTTAATAACCATATTCCTATCACACAAATTAAATCAGGACATTTCAACAGAGCAGCAATTTTCGGTAGCAAAGAAAGAGCATTTAACATAGTTATAATGGAATAGACGATACTCGATAAAAACCGCAATGAAAATTTGAATTTATATTTCTATTGGTCTGTACTTGTACAATCTTTTCCCTCTTGATCACAGCGCCTTGACTGCGGTCTCGTCTGCTTTACATTTCTCCCTTTTCATCTTTGTTTGGTCGGGAATAATGAAAATATTCGAAACCGATGATGTATTTCGAAGATTTCTTGCATTTCGGAGAATGTTTCCACGTACATCATCATCAGCACATTTGAATCTGAGAAGACGAGGCTGAACATAAGCCGAAGCGCGTCCAATACTGAAAAAATCCCACTTGCCTCACAGATTTTAGAGATGGACTCTTCATCACCCTCAATTCTTGATTCGGTAGAGCCTGATCAGAAGTTTCGTCTCTTCAAGACTTCTTGGATCTCATTCCATATATCCTTAATGGTGACAGGATTCAAATTTGCAATGTTGTTGTAGGCCCCTAACTCATTTTGCAGAATATCATCTTTCTTCTGTAAATTCGTGTGTTTTTCAGTCAATAAGTTGATCTGATGCTGGCTTAAGATGTTTCTGAAGATGAGTCTCAAAAAGAATTCTGTCAACAGAATTATGATGACCTAGTTGGAGAAACCGAAAAAGATGCATTGTTTCCTTGACTATTCAAATGCATGATAGCTTTGACCATCTTTCTTAATTATGTGTATCTTCTTTAGAAGGTCAGACAGCACTCACACATAGATACAGTATCATTTCCTTCAAGCTCTCCTCTAAGTGTCCAAATGTTATCCTCAGCTGTCGCGTCTGTGTCTGCTATGTCTGTCCCTTCTGCGCCTCCTTCGTCTCCTCTTTGGCTATGAGATCGGTCCTGATCGGTCCATGCATGTGTCCTGAACTATTGTGCCTGAATTAAGAAAGAAGCAATGGCAGAATATTATCTTCATAGAAATAAAAAAATGCCAGACACAGGCCCGATAGGAATTAGTGCGCCTCCGGCCGCCATCGCCTACACAGCCCGCGGAACGAAGGGAAGATTAACTACTGACAGTCTGAATCCTGTGAAATCCGTAAATTCTGAAACATAACAAAGTGCATCTTATGCGAAGCATTTTCATAGTAGATATAAACATTCTAAAAAGGACAGTTTTTATCCCTTGTAGGTAAACGTGATTTGCAAGGACAGCAGTTTGCCGCGGAGCGTGGAAGAATGGAGAATAACGCGGAAATCTTCATGTTCAGTGAGAAATGTCGAAAATGTAAAATTTGGATGACGGAACAAATGAAAGAATCTTAGATTAATTCCGTAATTCATCAAGTATATTGCAGCGGATTTTCTAGGCTAAAGAATGATTCGAATTTCTATAATTTACTACTTTTGTGTTATGTTCATGTATTAACGGCAAATGAACGACATTAGCGGCCAAAAGCGAGTTAATGGTATCAGAATGCGTTACGCGAAATTTCAGACAGTCCCTACAATTTTCCTTGTTTTCTGTTCCCTGTCAATGCGCGCATGACTTCATAGGCTATAGTTGACGTTAAGACGTGCCAAACTAAGCAGCAAAAGCAATTCTTCTTTTGCGGTTGCCAATGAACTCAGCTGACGTTGAGCGGTCTTTCAGCAATTGTAAACTCATTTTTTCTCCGTTGCACTGAAATCTAAGAGTCAGGCCAACTTATTTTGCATGATGAAACTTCATTTCAATGAACAAGAGTAGAAAGAATTGTATACCATGCAAGTTTGATCATGGATAGATCCCAACAATACGTTTACATTAGTTGTATGTTTTGATATCACATCATGGCTTTTTCCCTTTACCAGGGGTCATTTAATTCATATGCTGAATTATTGGGTTGTGAAACGACTTCAGTATCAATGAATTTTCGTAACTTTAATTCCAGAGATCGCTTAAAATACTTAGAGATGATTAAAACAATTTACATTAATTAAATAGGGCCCGTGGAAACCGAGACTTTTAGCACAGAATTTTGAAAACCTGAGCGAGGAAAATTCCTGTCCCTGGTGATTAGGTATCTTCACCAGAATGACAATAATTTCATTGACATTATGAAATAATAAGTTATTAAGGAATCTACACAAGGCTGTAAGTTTACTTTATCGTTCCATGGCAGCATTGGCTAATTATTCGAAGTACCTTATATGAAAAATCTGATTTGGTTAAAAGAACTAAAACTTAAAAGTAAAGAGAATGATGAATCACATCACCGTGCTTTGCGTGCTCCCGAAACAAAAGGTAGCTTACATGAAATAGCAGTAAAAATATCTCATGAAATCATTTTGATTAATTTTGTTTTGCACACAATGTTACCAAGTCTGGTGCAGAAAAAGTTTGATTGATTTAGTTTCGCCGTCATTGGAATTAATTATTTGTATTGATTTTGATCATTTCCCCGCGTCTCCATTGAGTTTCGACAATTTCACAGTACCTGGTTACAAGCTTGCCAAGAGAGCAACAGATTGTGCACATGGTAAGAGGTTTCAATCATAAATTATATTGTGTGAGACAAGTTTGTTGTCTATTCATAAGTTCTGTTTAGTACATAATGCAGTCAGTCGAGAATGCAGACAGAGAAAACTAACAACATAGAGTAGGGATGTATAAGTAGAGTGTCGACTCAAAAAGTATCTGCAAGCAGTAAAAAAATTCTGTATGAAAAGATTGTTTTTTTTGCGGAGATTACGTTCCCGGTGTCCAAAAAATTATTTGAGCAGTTCTAAAAAAGTCAAAATTTTGCAAATTTATTTACTACCGACAATCCTAACTAAGAGAAAATTTGCAAGGGAATTTCATGAGCCACATTATGGAAGTCTTCATGAAAAAATCGCGATCTTATTTTGCTTTCTTGGCTTAAATTTCAAGTTTTTAATTCACTTTTCATCGTCATGATTTTATGATTCACTAAATTCATGTTCAAAGTTAATTGAAATCATTGTCTCTATTATGTGCTCATGTCAACAAGGAACTTTATGTCCTGAGAATCTTAAGTTTTTATTCACCCAATGAAGAATCCCTTCTGTTGCGACTTTTAAAGCTTTCATTTTACCTCATCTCGAAACCGGTTCCCCAGCCTTTGCTGGTATTGGTAAAACACTGTCAGACTGCCTTGAAACCCTCCTTCGCAAAGCCATGCGAATAATTCTACGAAAGCCGCCATGGTATAGCATAAACGACTCAGATATGAATCGACTGAATATCGACAATCTGAAATTCAGAAGAAATGTAAGACTGGGTTGCTTTGCCTATAAACTGGCCAACAATATTTGTTCTCGATCCCTCACTGTATATAAGCCCATAGCTAAATCTGCGGTATATGATTTGAGACAGACTCTTTACTTTCCAGGTGGGAACTTTCATCCAACACGCAAGATAGCTTCAAACACAGCCATCCACCTTTCTACACTTATCTTAAACATTCTTCCATCTAATTGCATTCTCAGATATTGTACAACAGACTCCTTTAAAATCTTTCTTAAACTCCAAAAAGATACTTCAACCTTTATAAGTTTCCCCCACTCTTGACTAGGTTCCCGCCACTTGATTTTCCACTTTTAATCATTTTTTCAGTTACGCGCCTTCCTTACAGACCTTGTTACTGTCTATGTTGTCTGGGTTTTCCATGTCTCCATGTAAATCTGTCTCATTGTTCAGAATAATTTTGTTGTAATGTTGTAATTACTCTACTGCCAACGGTTACGACCACGGCTCAATAAAGACTTAGAAGAAGTTGTGATTTTGCTCTGCCAGTGGCAGGTTGCCTGTGATATGATCACGCTTAAGAAAATACTCTTGAGTTTGACCATGAAGGTAATAGCAACCTATCGAATTGCTAATTTAACAAACATTAAATCTCCAAGGCTGTCATGATACGGAGGATCTGTAAAATACCATCATTCCTTCTACATTTGATTATTCAATTCCGTGGTAATTTCTTCAAAACTGCAAAAATTTGCATATCTCACATTATTTGGTAACAAATAACCAATTGTATTCACCTCGAGTTCATTTAATAGAATCGAAAGTGTATGAACATTGGGGATTTGATAAATGCGGAGTTACGTCCACTCTAATATACTTACTCTATGATTAACTACAATAATAATCCAATCCGTAAAGACATCCAAAGATGATATCGAGATGATATCGTAAAGATGATATCAAGAATTTTCAATAAATTGTTTTTCATGTTGTGTACCCCCCTAAATCCTTTTATCCAACATACAATCCCTACGTCCAAAGCACGACGAATTGTGTGTAATTTCTTCCGCTAGAGTACCCGATGTTATTGCCCTCTGTGAAACCTGGTTACATGAAAATATTTCTGATGACGAGCTAATAATTCCAGGATACAGTCTTCATAGACAAGACAGACATGATGGCAGAAGAGGCGGTGGCGTTTGTGCTTACGTACGAAACAACATTCCTCATACTGTTGAACCTTTAGTTGATAATCTGGATTTTATTGAATGTCTTTGTATAAAGTTTAATTCAATAAGTATTGCTTTACTGGTCATATACATTCCTCCGAATTTAAATAGCTCCAATTATCAGCAAGTGAATGATTTTATCATCTATGTCTGCGATTCATTGTCATCTTTTGAACTCATGATTGTTGGAGACCTAAATAGATTCCCTACAAACTGTATTGAGGGAAGTTTGAATCTCAAGCAAGTAGTCAACTGTCCTACACGGAAAGGTAATATTCTTGATAAAATCCTTCTGTCTGACTCTGTCCTTTCATCCTACTATTGTAAAGCATGTCCTGTATGTCTCAACTCCCCTATCAAAGTAGGACCCCCAATTGGAGGTTCTGATCACGGTACTGTTACGTTGAGACCTTGCAATAATGTCATGCAGAAAGCTAAGGAAAAGTTTTATTTTGCTAAAGTCTATGATTTTCGTGATAGTCATGTTGCCAAATTTTGTCATTCATTAGATGCCTTTCCTTGGCAAAGATTCTATGGAATGGATGTTCCCTTCAAAGAAAAATGTAATATTTTTTACAGCATTTTGCACAATGCTATGGAAAACATCCCACAACAAACTGTAAGAATGTCAGGTCGAGAGAAACCATGGACCACACCTAGATTGAAAATGATGATAAACCTCCGCTATGATGCCTACAGGAAAGGCAATTTTGATCTGTATTATCACTATAAAGAGAAAGTCACAAGCGAAATGAAGTGCGCAAAAAGGAAATGGATTGAAAGCCTAAACGGTAAACCAAATGGATTATGGAAAGTACTCAGTGCAACGAATAATATCAAATCAAATAGTCATTCAATTTCAAATGATGCAGCAGAGACTATCAATGCTAGTTTTGCATCGAACTTCTCCCCTCCTCCTAACTGGCCTGATATTTTGCGAGGAGTTGAAGAAAAGGCTGAAGCAAAGGAATGGAAAACTGATATCTCTGTTGAAAGAACCTATGCCTTACTCCAAAAATTGAAAGCAAACCAGTCCTCCGGTAGTGATGACATCCCGCCATTCCTAGTAAAAGCTGCCTGCGATGTCTTAGCTGCTCCGCTCACCCATCTTATCGCCCTATCCTTCGAATCCAAGACAGTGCCCGATGCCTGGAAAATTGCTAGAGTAAATCCAATCCCCAAAAAGAAACATAATGACTTCCGGCCTATATCGGTCTTACCTGCATTCTCAAAAGTCCTCGAACAATATGTAATTGATTCGATCAAGCCATCTCTCATTGACGCATACGGTACCGACCAATTTGGTTTTAGACCGTCCTACTCAACGCTTCACGCAAACATCCGCATTCACGACTTCACAACATTATCATTGGACGAGTTGTATTGTACTGGTGTCGCTTTACTTTCATTCGACATGTCCAAAGCATTTGACCGTCTTAATCATGGGAGTCTTATCAGCTCCTTAATCGAGGCTGATCTTCCCAAGGGTTTTATTTTGTGGTGCAGTGATCTTCTCGTGAACCGTCATCAATATGTGAAGCTAGGACATTGTACGAGCTCTACCACCCCAGTTACTTCAGGTATTCCGCAAGGAGGAAAACTTTCTCCCTTTCTTTTCTGCACCCATATGAGATCATTCAAAGCTCTACACCCACATGCCTTGACTTCTAAATATGCTGACGACATTGTGATTGTTCTACCTGCCTTCCGTTCAATTGATATCGAACTCCAAATTCGAGACGAAATCAATCATTTATTAAAAGACTGGTGTAACTCACATGGACTAGTACTAAATTGTGAAAAAACCCAATGCCTGTTTATCGCTAAAAGTCAGAATTCTTTAGTGCCTCGTGATATTCATTTTGTAAATAGTATAAAGATTCTTGGAGTCATTTATGACTCAAATCTATCTTGGAATACTTTTGTAGACAATTTATGCAAACGTGCCAACCAGCGTCTTTATGTCATAAAGCGATTAAAACAATACCTTTCTGTGTCCCAACTCATTCAGATTTATATTGCTACTGTCCTTTCAACGCTGGAATACAATGCTGCCCTCCTCGTTGGACTGAACCAGCTTAATGTTGAAAAATTGGAAAAGGTTCGGCGACGTTCTCACAAAATTATTTGCGGACCAAAGTGCAGTTGTGATAGCTTTACCCCCCTATCCCTAAGAAGGGAAAGATCTGCCCTAACAGTTTTCAGAAAAATGTTAGAACCAAAACATTTATTGCATAAAATCATGCCCCCCAAACTTTCAAGATCCCGACATTCCCTCGCTGTCTCTATCCCCTTTTCAAGAACCCAACAACGCCAATTGTCATTTATTCCCAGATGCTCTATTTTGCATAACCTAGCAGAAATATGCTAACTAATGTATTTCCTACAGCTACTGTGCATGTCTTCTGTATACTGTACAAGCTCTGTATTTTTCATCTGTGTATCTGCAATGCATGATTTCCATTTCAAATGAATAAACACATACTACTAATACCACTACTACTACATCCATGCTTTTATTCAAATAGTCGACTTAACTTCATTTTCATGCATTGACTTTCAATGCCATCACTTTCTTGCTGCTGTGTGGTGTCTTCCAAAATCTATGAAGCTGGTGGAATATCTTACTTACAGCGCCTCCCGCTCGTGCTGGAACATCTGGCGACGAGTTGTCTCCATTTTGCTCGATCGGTGGCAGTTCGTCTGGCACCCATTGAAGTAAGCCCCATTTTTTGGTTCGTCTGGCACCCACTTTTTTTACCGCCTGGTGGCACCCAATCCATTGCAAGACGGGCAGGACGGTCGGCGTGGAGGCGAAGGATATGGCCAGCAAATCGAAGTCTCCTCCGCGTAACCATATTTGTCAGATCTTCCAGGTGCGACCATCTCATCACGTTCTGATTGGAAACACGATCCCTCCATGATATACCCACTGATAGCTCAAACGCCCATGGTGGAATATCATTTGCAACTTAAACTGCAAAGCGACTCAAATTAGTGCATCCAATATTCGCTAAATGCATGTAATTATCAGACTATAAGAGTAAACATAGTGAATTAAGATCATAACAATAACAAGTGACTTTTGAGATGAGTATAAGTGCAATAAAATTTGTATAAATAGTTTTGTCAAAATAAAGTATTGTAGAAAAAACCACTGTCAAAGACAACTGCTACTAACCGAAAACATATTTCATACACCAATTTGCATTTTGATTTTGTTGCTCCGCTCTCGTAGTGGAACCTGTACAAATGGAATGATGTGGGTCCTGATTGTCAGATGATGAATGCCTATGACACTTGCTCATTTTCTTGATTCTAGCTATGATTTATCTTTTTCTAATAATTTCAGAGGACAGATAACAATATTTTTCCAGATGTGCAAAATTTCACTTGCTGAAAATTTGTCTTGTTGTAAAAACTTATTGTGAAACATGTTTCACAACGAAATGTTTTGCAGTTCACATGATGAAATTGGAAAAAACGAAGGTATAGAAATGAGGTAACTAAAAATCAATCACTTGATAAAAGTTGCCCGGTAGCTTATTTCGAAATTATGTGTAAGGCAATTTATGTCGCCCCTGTAGTAGCCCATGTTGCATATAGTGCTGTCTATCTTCGACTTCATATTATTCGACAGACGTGCAAAAATGTCGACTGGTCGAATTACCGTACATTGATATTGATCCTTACAGCTGCACACTTGCGACTCTTTTGTACTATTTGTGACTTTTTCTTGACCAATTCTGCATTGCGACTATGTTGTCTCCGATACTAGGCTATTGCTTCTTTTTCAGCATAATTGTCTCAACTATGCGGCACAGTAGGTCTAATTATGGATTTGGCCCGTGATATAAACTTCGTACTTTGCCTATATTGTCAATATGAATACTTTTAACATACTGAATCTTCATCTGTCCTGGACGCTATTGCAGGGGCGACGGTAGGGGCGGGCCAGGCAGGGAAGCGGCCCTGCCTGTGGCCCTGCCAACTTTTTGAGAGAATTTTGAACATTTCGTAAATTAACAGTGTAGCAATATTTTATTCATTTTTTTGTATTATTCTTATTTGGTATGGTTGTTTTGCAGAGAATACAGATGAAATATTTGACACGTATTTGTTGTAACGACGGCTGTTCTCACTCCATTGACAAACCAATTATTTTTATCGGTTTGTTTAAAAACGGACAATCTAAATTAGATGTCCATGACCTTGACGATCAGCTGTGATATTTTTTTTCAAATTGTTTTACACTCTTATCATCTTGCACTCTTCCCTATCAACCAGAGCGGTCGCCGCGACCGCCATGGTCAGTCGCCTTCGGAGTCGCCTAAAGGTCGCCCTCAGCGTCGCCGGGGATTCCTATTTGTCCACCGCCCTGACTGCCTGGGGCGGTCGCCTTAAGAGCCGGGGCGCAGTCCCCGGAGGTCTAACAGCGGTCGCCTAGCAGATGAGGTGCGGTCGCCTGTAGGTAGCTGCGGTCGCCGATTCTACCGATTTGCCCCTACCCTTCAGTTGAAATTTCCCATTGCGCTATTAATTAGTAAAACACTAGCTATCTCCCTAAGATGCAGGTGCTTCAGTATTGCTCCACTGAAAACCAATAAGCTTCCTAGCTATGAGGAGTAGTAGAAATAAAACGAAATTACACAGAATACGATATTTTGCAATACACCTGCAGCGATTCAATGAAAATTTAATGTGCACACATGAAAATTGTATTTATAAGCACTGAAGATACAAAAGTACAACTTAACGATCGAAAAATACAATTGTTCTATGGAGGTTACAAAATGTTCTATGAAAGGCATCGAAAGACATATGTAGTACAATCTAAATAACAGGAACTTTCTTAATAACATTGAAATTTGATGACTCCAAATTGTCAGAAAAAAGCATCGATTTTCCAGTTAAAATTTCAACAGAAACATGCGGGTTTGATGTTGTTAATAAAGTTCCTGCTATTTAGATTATATGCACAATAACAGCTACACAGATAACCAGGATATAACACCAAATACAAGAGATGAAAAATTGAGTCACCTATTGAGAAAAGGGGCATCAGGCACAATTACTCAGCTGCAGGGGAGCGTTGGTGGCTCCTTCCATCAGATCTAGCTTTTGCGTGCTTTAGTACGCTCTGCAAAGAGGCCTCTATTTCCTTCTCAGTCACATGAGATCTAGAAAGTTTGATACCGCACGATAAATTCGGGAATTCTTGAATGGAAATTTGTTGTTCCTGCCGTGAAATGAATACTTCTTCGAAATATCCGCAGCCAAAATCCTTCAAAATATTCGACGGCATAAATTGTTTAGTCCGCTGCCGCCGATCAGTGAGAACTGCTTTGCCTGAAAAATAAAGCTGCTTTTAAAATGGTGAAGCTTCTCCACGTACGTCAGTACATTTCCACTTCATTGTGGTGTACCTAAATCAAACAGAGCAAATAATTTCAAAACGATGTGAGTGGCTTTGCGATTCCAGTAAATCATTTGTGTCTGCAAAAGTCATTTAAATGATTCAGTTAATAATCAGGTCGTGGGTAGCACCGCTCTTTTAATGCCGACAATCATTGAGTGATGCAAATGACAGTGACAGCTTCTGCCTTCATTTTGAATTGAAAATCTCACGTGTGCCTAATATTGAAAGTAGTCAACTAGTGATCCAGGTCAATATAAACCTTAATTATGCATTAAAGCAAGTCTACATAAAGTTCGACGTAGAAACACTGTTTAGACCCCAGGTCAATATAAACCTTAATTATGCATAAAAGCAAGTCTGCATCAAGTTCGATGTAGAAACACTGTTTAGACCGGCTCTATCTGCTGAGCCACAGGAATTACGACCAATTTCAATAACCAGACAGAAAGCAGTCACTGCCAAACTCTGAACGTTATAGCGAGCTAGTGAGTGAGCGAAATGCCATTTCGGTGCTCTGGCTCAGATTTGCGCGACTCATCTTTCTCTCTATTCATGCAACGAAACCGTTGAATGACAGTCGTAAGTCAAGGAATAAGTGGACCGGTCTCTTAAAAGAATTAGTCAATATCATGCGCTCCTGCAGGATAGGAATAAAAAACATCACTATAGGCTGTGAAGTTTATCAGTTTATCAGATAGAATTGGAGGTCTGAAACAACTCATCCAATATTTTCGAAAATCACCCGGTAATTTCTTCAATTTCCTGGTGATAGAATATGTTATGAAGATTGATACGCAAACGGAAATACATTCATTCTCTGGACTGTGATCAATTGCAGCGCTCGCATCTTGAAACAACTATCAGATTATTTGTTAGAAAATGTTAACATGCAAAAAGTTTAATGCAGCTCTTCTATTTCTTCTGAGATCTATCTAATAGAATTGATGACATGGCCACAGAAGAAATTGTGACTAGACATGGTCAAAGGCGAGCGAACGGTTTACGGCTAGACGAGGCTTCAGATAGAAAATATCAGCTCAGCTAAAATTCTGGCCGTTGAAGCCGATAAGATATGTGAAACAAGAATTTTGAAGATTTCTGCCACGATTGAAAAATCCAATTAACTGTGCATAGCTCTCATTATTTATCTGTTTAAATTTGCATTCTGAAGGCTACACATTCGCACATAAAACTTGAACAGATTCAAAACGATTAAACCTAATAGTGTGGCACTCTGTGTTAGTATATGGCCCTTTTATATTCGCAGTTCAAGGAATGGGATATTCACGAGCCTGGATGAAGTACTTCCAAAGATTAGACACTTTTTATAAACCGGCATAGACGCTTTAATTCCAATCGACTTAAGACAGGCTTTCTCGATCTGACGAAATCATTTGCTTCAAGCAACAATATCAATTAATCTATATTGACAAGCTATCGACTCATCAATTACACAGATATCCCTGAAAATTGCAAAATATTTTTTGTAAAACATTAAAATCTTCTTTCAAAGAGAAAGAAGTTCGAATGAGACTCATTAAGCTTACTAAAAATAATTAAGACTAATTTGCCGATGAAGTTGAGCACGTAAAGCACGCGAATTTAAGAAAATTCAGCTATAGCTTCGTCTATGTTCAGCTATACAGAGGTACGCCTATCGCGATGATGCATAAATGTAGTGGTAACATGTAAAAATGAGATAACTTACTGAAATCTCTGTGGGAATGAGGTTGGTTAAATGAAATATTTTAAACGTTGCAGCTTACTCGAAAATGTTTACCCCTCATGTCTAATGTCCGTCTAATTCACGCCCGTCTAATGTCACGTTACCAGAATTGACTTTATCTCATTGCAGCGAACCATCAATTAGAGCCAACGCTGTGCAAAGTATCTTGCAGTCAAAGCTCGATAATTAAGAGTATAAATACCAGGTTTACTATCTCTTAATTATTGAAAGTCTGAATTCAAAAGCAACTTATATAAGCCGCCAAATATACAAAAAATGCCGCGGCCGTATGATCTTAATTGACCGAAGTCTTAATTGTCCGTGTCCGAATTAACGAGCTTCGACTGGATTTACTGTATTCATGCGAAGCGATTCGTTAACGATGTCATTCTGTCCGCACGATTCTATTTGAATGGTCGTGAAAAATTGGCTTGCTTTACCTATAGTCAAATATTTATAACCAGAGGAACACTTTTTACATCACATCTAATTCAAAAGTTATCTGTTGAAATATTTCAGTCAATTCAGTGCTTGGTATAATGTGTAGTGCGCAGGTAAACCGCTATTAATTACTTAATTTATCTATCATCACTTCATTCGACTTACCTGATACGAATTTCGTTTGATAAGTAATCCGTTCTATCAATATTTTCGGCTCAAGATATTCCTCGCATTTTCTATATTGTAATTTGGTTGATAATCCATTAATAAGATCAATCAATTTACATACGATGTCCACAGGTGTCAGTCAGGCAACTCCAAAAGTATACTTGTACATTGTAATGCAGCACAGTATGGTTACACATGGTTCACTCAACTTTTTAAGTAGCCACTGCTTTGAATTGTCTTAAATTGAAAAACGTAATTTACTTAAATTACAGGTGCTCTATATACAAGGTTGCAAGAGGTATCCAAGGAGACATGATAAAAGCTAAGGGTTAATAGGTTAATTAATTTAATAGGTCTGATTTACTTCACACTTCAATTACCAATACAATTGTCATAAAACGAGGAAGTATACTTACCCGATCAGCATCACGGCTTATAGAATAATCTTTGAATCTGGGGCAATAACTGGTCGATAGACTTTCCACGTCGCTCTCTTTATCAGTGTCCGTTTCCATTGATTCAGTTTCAGGAAGATCTGTGGTTGATGACATGCTGGATAACAGAAATAGGACACCGTTTATCATTGTATACTGTAAACAATAAATAGGCGGCTTACCACTTATTAACGTTGACTTGCACTGCGTTATGGAACTCATCTATACTTGCTTTCCGTTTCCTTCCAAATTTTTGTCGCATAAATAACAATTTCTCATTTGGGGCCAAAGACGCCCCAAATTCTTTCAGGCGCCGTATGAGTCAGATTCTCCAAAACTTCTGTAATTCATAATTTGCATTCATGAGTGATCGATGCACGTATGAGAATTATCCATTTTTCCCAATGTGGGATCAGGACAATTTTTTAATTTTTCGTCAAGATAATCTAAGTTATGAATCCACCATACAAATTTAAGTCTGCAAGTATGACATAAGCACAGATTCATAATCCCCGTATTGACGTATCTAATTTTAGCATTGCACTTGAAACGTAGATCACTTGGTTATTAAAACTCAAAATGTAGGCGTGGACAGCAACTGATTGATCTGCATTTAGACATGAAGTCAGATATTTCTTTGTTTCAAGGGCCATTAATTCGAAAATTAAGTATACTTAAATGACTACGGATCAATCTTGTAAGCTTATTGTAATGCTTGTAAGCATTAGGCGGAAAATTCACATAGATGGATGGATGTCTGAAATGAAGCTTACCTTTGCATCTTCATTATTATTGTCTGTTAAGACGGGATGTTCATCAGAGATTGCTTCGCAAATGAAGGATAACTGCGTTGAATCCAAATACCTATCGGGAATAAATAGAAAAATTCGTTTATTTATATGAACTTTATATGAACCACTATCACAATTTAGCTCATCTTGAATATTCTGACTAAGCACAGCTTCCTTTTACGCAAATGCTGACAATTACTTTATTAACCTTATTCAAACTTTTTGCACATATGGCTTTTATCAAGTTAATTTCCGAAATACACAGTACACAGATTTTTTTCCGATCGCGAGGTTTCGGCTAACAGCTTGATCATATAGAATGAAAGCAATGAAAAACACACGGGTCAGACAGGAGTCGTAATTTCAACGCGAAATTAACTTACTTCTTTCTAATTACTTTATTATATAACCGGATATGAGGAGACCTGCTGTCCTCAAAATAGCTAGGTCAATTTTTGGGGTACCCACACATTAATTAACATAAGGAAAATGGTAAGATGTTGAACGTGAGCTATTTGACTCACTTTTTGTTCGATGGATGAAGTCCGAAATGATTAAATAAATTAGTTTCCTTTACGGTTCTATATCTGCAACCGTTTATGCCACATTCGAAGACCATTCAATTCAACAAATAAATTGGGAAATTATTTCAGGGAATTCAGGGGATTTCAGGGGGGACTACACTCGAAATGTACTAGTAAATAGTTTGATCATAACCATCATCGATTATCAAAAAAAATCTGTGGATGACATTGATACTGTACTAACGGATCGCAAATTTCAAAATTTCCATATATTATGCCTACTGCACACGCACACATTTTCTCTCATTTATTCTTCTTTGCCTACAGCAGGAGCGATAATTTTCAATGCTACTGACATCGTATTTACTCAATTATAACGTCAACAGGCTCTCGTCTAAGCATTTGCAAGCATATTTGCGTCATGCATTCAATGTCTGTAAAGTCTGGACATCTCATCACGTCTTTTACACATTTACAAACATGTGTTAGCATATAATTATTGGTCAACATGACACATTCTTATGATAATCTGGTCTTCGACATCGTGGACAACGTGCAGAGTAATTCATTTGACATCCGAATCATGTTAAGCAAGTCTGGGGAGGTCCTCCAAGAAAGTGCTTTTGCTTGAATTAGTGACCAGAACGGAATTTGCCATAAAAACGTGTCTCTTTCACTTAGCGAAATTATGAAATGATAGAAATAGTGCACAATTCTTGTGATAATCTGGTCTTCGACATCGTGGACAACGTGCAGAGTAATTCATTTGACATACGAATCATGTTAAGCAAGTCTGGGGAGGTCCTCCAAGAAAGTGCTTTTGCATGAATTAGTGACCAGAACGGAATTTGCCATAAAAACGTGTCTCTTTCACTTAGCGAAATTGTGAAAGTTATCTGCTATCGGGCTGGACTGGACAAAGCGCTCTTCTATTAATAGAATTCTCTCTCTCCATTCTCTTCCTCACTGTATCACAGGCTTGAAGCGACCGAGATATTATGCAACACTCATTGAGGATTCTTCCATTCATTCACAACTTAATGAATGAACAATAATACAACTTGCAACCTTGATTGACCAAAAAATTGACAAGCGGTGAAATTCAGGCATAGTCAGAATCATGGTGAGAATGATATAAAGTTCACGGTCAAGTCAAGAATTTTGAGCAATTTTTTTCATTGTCATCGATGCGTCATGCAAATATATATGAAGCATTGCAACCAAAGATGTTTGACGCAACATTTCACGATTGAATGCATCATCATCATGTAGCGAAAATCACTGAGAGAAATGAGAGCTAAGGTTATTCATTCCAAGGAAAAACTTGCCTAGATGTGCCAGACAGCCGATCGATGACAGTTTCGGGCCAGTCCACTAACATTGGAGATACGTTTTTCTTAGAAATCACAACAAATTCGCTGCTCAATGTGTGTGACAACTCTGGGGTCGTTCTATTTCAAAATTAGCTCGTGTGAATTTAAGGGCTGACTCACGACCACTCCCTGTCAAAAAAATAAACGTGAAAATTGGGGGGGCCCAAACCTCGACTTCAAGACATCACATTTCACGTCATTTTTCGATGAGAGCGGTCACAAATTGATATGATCATGCATTTTTACTTCCAAATAAGCCATTTTCGAAAAATTTGTTGGTCCCAATTTTTTCATGTGGCCCAAGACTTTTTGACGAGGGACCCACGACTCATTTTCTCGCGGGAAATGCATCGATCTAGTTTGATTAAATGCGTTCGAATTTCTGCATCAGAAGCATCTTTTTCCACAAGCATTCTACATTTGAGTCTTAATTAGAAACTCTGAAGCTGATTGCCGAAATTTTTGCAATTTATCAGTTCTGCGAAGCCGGAATATTGCCTTTCTGACATCATGGAGGCTAGTTAAATGCTAAAACCAGACATATGATGAAGGTCGCCGTTGACACTCGAGGCAACTGCTGACAGCGGTCGCCAGGCAACGGTCGCCCACATACAGTCGAGGCGACCGCCACCAGGAGTCGCCGGGCGGCGGCGACTTCGGCGACGCCGAGGGCTGTCGCGGCGACCGCTGGGCGACTTTTGTGGTTGATAGGGTTCTTAGGCTAATCATTCACCAATACCTAATTTATGCAAATAAAATAAACTCTATAACTATAAACTGAATTCGTAATTACAATTTTAAAGATAATTAGGACAATTAATACGCTATATTTATCGGAGGGCCAATACGGCCAAAATCTTATTTATTTCATTTTTTGGCACAGGGCTGCCGACAGTCCGGACTTCATGCGGACGTCCAGATTGACCAGATTTCAGAATCAAGGAAGTATTTCCAATTTTACAGTAGTAGTTAATAGTATTGCGAAATACGCATTATGTTAGAGCAACCTTTTTAAAAGGTCGTATCATTGACGCATAGGGTCTATCCTTTAGATTTTTATGTTGTAAGATAATAGGCCTACTTTTAATTCTACATTTGAAGTATGGTAACCAAATTTGAAGCGTTACTTACGTTGTGTAACTTGAAAATGCTATATATATGCTTATATTGATTGATTTTAATTAGGCCTAATGTATTAAACACTCAGCTTCCAAAACACTTCTCTCACACCTGCAGTACGGCAGCATTCGGCATTCTCATTATACTGGCATTTATTCTCATTATACTTATTTTTATGTGACAGAGCACATCATCCGTGTGCTAGATATGCGAGGTGAGACTCGCTCAGTTGATCAAGATATTTAATTTCTAAGTTTTTCAAATAAGTCTGACACAAAGATATTTTGACGAAAATACAACCAAGCAACGTTGCAGGCTGGTTGTTTCTTTTCTCAAGGATAGACAGACCTGCAAACTATTTCCTAATGGGGTTATCGATGGTCCGTAGCTTTCAACTGTTTCAGTGTTTTTCATTCTCGACTGAAAGAAGATAGTGACCAGCTAAATAATCAAATAGCAAATTCTACTTTCAAAGAAAATGGCACCATTTCTCTTCTAGATCAGGGTGGATAGAACGAAGGACTGTTAGGCCTAATAGTTTATAAATTCTTGGCACAAACAGTAACATTGAATAAATGGAAGAACAGATGTCACTGGCAGTGCAGTGTTAAGGAAGGTATGTGATTGGACAGCGCCTCAGCCACTTAGGTGCCACAGAAAGTCTAACAGTCAAATTCTGTAAAATGAAGGACTGGTAGGTAGTTATGTGAGACGAAAATGTTTGGCTATCAATTGCCCTGAATGGAAGAGTTGGTACGCTATCAGAGACTGTGAAATCATGTCACTGGTTTACAAGTGAGAGGACGCAAGGTTACAGACGCGGATATGGACGATTCTAGCAATGTGGCCGCTAGAAGCCGATGTAAATTTTGCCTCTTCTACACAATTCAGTATCAAGAGTGTCAAAATCCACGTTATGCATATTCAGACGCTGCTTTTATAAATATTTCGGTTCGACTAGACAGTCATTTTGGAAATTTTTGATGCATGCTTAGTCTAATTAGTCCTATTCAGGCGCGTAGTTAAAATTTAGAATTGAAAGGGGCACAGGAGGGCCAACTTAAAAGGGGCGCCAAGACATTATTGATTATTTTGTGATTTGTTTTGGTTTGAGATTTCAAACCAGTAATAGGCCTACAGTATAACCAATTCTGCATCGGCCAATCAATCTGTGAAGCATTTCATTAGTTGCGACTAGTTGCGATGCCTAACTCAGGAAAAGCGACCATCTTTCTGTTTTCATGCGTAGCCAGGTAAATTACAAAAATGCTCCACCCACGCAATGACGCGAACAAAGAAAATGTACGACTACCGTGACAGGTATTTATCGAATTTCTTGCAGGTCTTCAAACCTTAAGTTGTGACTTGTGACACCTGCCACAATGCTCCAGTGGACGCTAAATGTAACTTTTTCATAAAATGATAGAACCTACTCTCTAGTGCATATCCTTCACTTTCGTTGAAATGACAAACTACCGTATGTATATAACACCTGTGATTAAGCTACTTTAAGTAGTACAGTAATGAACTACCGGAAATTTGACTTTCAACATTACAAACCATCTAAAAAGCGTCTATCATAAAAGTGAAAAATGAAACATAAAAATGTTCAAGACCAAGACCATATTAGCATTTGGAAAGTTTTGCTAAAGAATCCTGTCAGACGAATTCTACAACTCAATTAAAGCCCCTGATGTGATGCTCTAAACAACGTCTTCGCGGTATTATCTACATAACCTCAACGACCGAAATCCAAAACTTGACGTGGAAATCGTATGTACAGAATGCCTCTAAGCACTTTTTAAGCACCTGATGAGAGAGTCGCATACTAACAAACTACTCATTATCTGTCAGACGAGATGTGGCTTCCCTCAATCTCTTTTGCAAATACATGTACTTCTCTTCGCTCAACGAGTCTTTCCAGGCTGAAAGTCTTTGCAAGAGCCAATTCAGTGACGTACACCGCGATGTTATCGCGTTACGAGTATTACTGAACGCACTCGCACCCAAGATCGCTCACGGAGTTTATTTGATCGTATATGTGGTGGAATCAGCTTCCAACTCAGTATGACTTTCAAAAGACATGTTACTATCCTAGTCATTTACTGTTGTATTTATACTCATTTTATATTCATTTTATACTCATTATACATGTATCTTATTATTCCATCAGTAACCTTTGCAATTTATGGCGTTAGCTGTGCTGGGGGGATAGGGGTGGGGGGTTCGTACGAGCATAAACAACTCACTTACATATCTAGGGATGGCTTCAGAATTAGTTTCTTATTGACGCAAACAGTTTTTCGTCTAAAAGTATATTTTTTTAGAGACAAGCTGTTTGCTTTCATATCTGAAAGCACCCCATACCCGTAATATACAGGTATGACTGCGTGCAAAAATTGCGAATACGAAACGTCCTGCGAGCCCTAGTATTATTGAAGAGTGTATAATATTTAGCATGTATATTTCCTTATGTACAATCAACCAATCAATGAATCAATACAGACCGTAAACAAGTAGCCATTCCACTGTGCCATTGTTTACTGTATAAGCGCCGATGTATATCATTACTTTTTTAACATTCTTCTGTGTCAGTATTCTTATTTATATCTTACATATCGGTGACGGCGATGAAAGCTTCATTCTTTTTTTTTAGGAGAATGCTTTCGTCGTGGTTGCGTCAATCTACCAACGCGCGCCTCCCGAACACAAGCGATGATAAAAAAAGAACCGGTGACAAAGAAGCGCAACAACATACCTGTGATGTGAATGTGACACACACAACGTCACCAACTTCTTCAGAAAGTGACAGTGATAACGATTCAGACTCAGACACAGCTGAAGATGTGCCTGACAATGAAATTCTAGGTCAAAAGGTGACAGGCCTACCAAAAACTATTTCACCTAAGGAACATGTAGGTCCAAAAGACTTGTCTCGATTGCCATCTGAAACACCTAAACAACCTATTCTTCAGCAATATCCATTGCGTCACATGGGCAACAGACATCGCCATTTCAATTCAGCGTGGTTTAAAAGACATTTGTGGCTGGAGTATTCTGAGTCTGCTGACGCGGTCTTCTGTTTCGTATGTCGACATTTCCACGTTGCTGGTGAAAATGAAACATTTGTTTCGGATGGGTTTCGGGCGTGGAATCGGACTACTGGTCAAAATCCAAAGACAAATGCCCTGTTAAAGCACACAAGCTCTGATTGCCATCTAAAATCGGTGGAAATGTTCGAAAATTACAAGGCCATGACAAAGGAAAATAAATCGGTCACCACTCTCCTTGATGCAGCTCACGTCACACAGATTAACCGAAACCGGCATTATTTGAAGACTACTGCAAAAGTGCTGCGTTTGACCTGCTTACAAAATATTTCTCAAAGAGAACATGCTGAAACTGAAGTTTCCCATAATAAGGGAAATTTCCTTGAAATTTTGAGAATTGTCGCAGAACACGATCCTGTCATAGAGGAAAGATTGAATGGTGCCGGAAATGCCCAATACACACATTCAAGCATCCAAAATGCTATAATTTCAATTATGAGCAGTATTATTTCTGATCAGATCAGAGATGAAGTACTTGAAGCAAAATTTTTCAGCATAATTTGTGACGAATCGAAGGATCTCTCAAAAAAAGAGCAACTGTCGATTTGCGTGAGATACATTTTCGAAGGCGAATGTCATGAAGAATTCATTGGATTTGTGGAAGCGACTTCACTTACTGCATCATCTCTCACAAATTACATTCTGGAAAAGATTTCCGAATTTGGATTGCCAATTCAAAATTGTATCGCTCAATCCTATGATGGCGCTGCCGCAATGAGCGGTCATATCAATGGTGTCCAGGCCAGAATTCGTGAAGTGTCAAAATGGGCAATATACATTCATTGTTATGCGCATCGCTTGAATCTTGTAGTGGTGGATTGTTGCAAAGCTGTCCGTGAAGCAGGCCATTTATTCGCAACATTACGTCGCATTCACAACTTCATCAGTGGATCTTATGTGCATTCTGCGTGGCTTGATCTTCAAGAGGTGATGTTTTCCACTGAAAGACCGATCGAGTTGAAGTCTCTTTCTGATACAAGATGGGCTTCACAGGTTGCTGCTTGCAATGCTGTGTACCAACGTTTTTCGTGTTTGATCAAACTTCTGGAAAATATCTCAAACGAATCCCACAGTGATCGAGCCTGTGATGCGAAAGCGATTCTTGCGCTGATCGATTTCAAATTTGTATTTTGCTTGTTGGTTTTTCGCCAGTTGTTGGTCCATTTGTCGAAAGTATCAGACAGCCTGCAAAGTCGCTCGATATCAATGGATGCGGCTTTTGATCTCATCAAAGTTCTTGAATCGAATCTAACAGAAATGCGCAGTGAGGAACAGTGCGATTCTTTCATTGAAGCTGCAAATGAAATATGTTCCAAGAACGAGATAGTCGGGCTCAACACCGCCAGTGTCCCTGCGAAGCGGAAAAGGCCAATGCCAGAAAAGCTGAAAAACATGGTCGTGACCGATAAATCCATACCCAAGGACAATGAGCATGTGCACGAATTTCGGTCAGATCAACCCACGAATGCCACAAATCATGCGATACGCATTTACTTCCCAATCATTGACACCGCCATTGCTGAATTGAAAATGCGATTTTCTCCTGACAATATGAATGTCCTCATGGGAATAAAAGCCCTGTGTCCAGTCAGTGGTAATTTCCTGGACTTTGAGTCGTTATCTCCTTTAGCGAAGCATTACGAATCAAACTTGGAGCTTCTGAAAATCGAGTTGCTTCAACTAAAGAGCATCATATCTCGCAAAAAAGAGATTTCAAAATTCAGTCCATTGACAATCTTGGAGACGCTGACTTTTGTTGATAGGTACGCAGATGCGTTCTTCGAGACAATGAGGTTGCTCAAAATTGCAGCCTCTATCCCTGTAGCGTCTGCAGAAGCCGAGCGGAGCTTCAGCAAATTGAGATTGGTAAAGTCTTACCTCCGGACAACCATGTCAACTGAAAGGTTATCCGACATCATAATTATTGCTGCTCACAAATCGAGAGCGAAAATGATCGATCTTGACATTGTTGTTGACCAATTCGGTTCACTATATCCAAACTGTCGCATTATGCTTCATTAATTTTTTTATACAAGTATCTTTTACAAAGACATTTACAGTAGAGTTGACGCAATTATTGATTGCTTGCGTGGCAGCTAAAGAGGATTTATACCTTCTTTGTATTTCTCAAGCATCCCTCTGAATTCATGCACATCTTAGTGTATCATATCTTAACAAACTCGTTGAGTTCCCCAGAAAACTGATCATTATAAAATGACCATGAACGTGTCATGAGTATTAAATTGCATGAGTGTATCTCTTCAGTTCTCAGGCAAAAGATATTCATGAAACAGAGGGATGCCCACCTCATGTTATTGTCTCCCAATCCGGTATACAATTTTTTGGGGGTAAGTATTTTCTCCCAATTCGGTCTACCATTTTTGTTTTTTTAGGGTATTTGAGATTTAATACGCGTACACACAATCTTGTTTTATCTGATTGTACGATATATCCTGCTGTTTTACCATACGCTTTGTGATTTTTTTGTTCCCGTTTATCTGGAGCGATTAGTTTCAGATTTTCATGACTTTTTCTTTCACATACTGCTATTAAAAGAATTTATTGTACTTTTTGTTTTTCTTCAAATGGTTTAATGAATAATTGCCTCAATGAAAAAATAATCCTCTAAATATGGAACCTATACATAATACGAGGTTGGCTTATCTCCGTATTTATCATATGTAAATGATGGTGACGATTGCGGGATATGAATTATAGGACGCCGCTTATAGAAGTAGAAATCTGCCTCATGTCATCAGAATATAAGCACGAATTGGCATAATTGGCCAAGCATCAGTAAATTTTGCTACTACCGTTTCGCATAGTGATAGGGCCACATAATACAGGCCTCTTGGTGACTTACTGTTCTCATTATATCTGTAGGGACCCCAAAAATGTACTTTTCAACATTGTTTGGAATGACCTTGGCATACATTTATGCGGCCCTGCCACGAATCTATTTGGCTCTGCCTTGGCCCTGCCGAAAACAGACGGCTGGCGTCGCCACTGCGCTATTGCTACAATTACGTGGGCTAGTCATCGTTGTATACAAAATATTTGTGGTTTGAAAACCTATGCGTTAAATCACAGGCTGCTGTTTTTAAATACAATGTAATTGCAAGCCTACTTTTGTTTTGCTGAAAGTATATGAAAAAAAGTGACATGGAGATCCCATGTCACTCAGCTTACAAGCATAGATAGGCCTACAAGGTAGGATACAGAAGGATAGGCCCATGCACAATGCAGCAGGTGTGTCATGAAAAATTTCCTCGGACAAATCGAATCGTATTCAGTCCCCAAATTCGATGCGATCCCTGCGCACCTCTAAGAACTCTTCAGTATGTAAAATGAAATTTAAACAATGATTGAAAAACAACCAATGAGATTGGTGCATGAGTTATGTTGATCAAAGACAGTGGAAGAAGCGAAGACAGTAACCTCATGTGAAATTTGGAAACTGAAGATATCTCTAATGAGCACAAAGGTATCTGCCCTGTGGGAACGCATCTTGCTAACAACAGATTATCTGGCGAGGTAGCGATTTTGTGGATTTTTTAAGGTTTTTTTCGTGTAAAAAAAACTCCGCATTCGCAAATTGTCATGCATCATTTATCAAAATCATGTGTAAAATGTAAACGAAACAGTGTCGACAAAGTTGTCTAGTAATTAGTTGGTAGATATTTGTTAACTAATGCGAGCTGATTTTTCGCCAACCGCGAATCGTGGAATTATGTTGCAACTAATTAGTGGTTAAGTAGTGTTCCATCGTATATTACTTCGAATTATTTATTGTATGTATAAATTGTCTAAATAAAAAAATTGTCTTAATTAATCAATTCACGAACTTAAAAAAAAGTATTTTTCTTCCAAAAATAATTAGTATAATACTATGATATATATTCAATTATTCATGTATTTGATTAATTTTTTGTCAATGTTATGTCAATTGATTGTATTGGATTGTCTATTATTTTATCATTATCAAAGAATGCTGAATCTGCACTTATTTTCTTCTCTAATTTAGCTTATATTGGGGATAGTGAGGAGGTGTGGGAGAGAAGGAGAGCCTCGGCTGAGAGAATAGAGCCTAAAGCTGTAGAGGCGGATTACTAAAGAAAAAAAGGGAAGTAATTCAAAAGCGATTGTCGCCGCGAGAGCGCGTAGCAATATCCCGCAAATATGACAGCGAATTCCCGCAAATATTCTGCAGCTGACATTCGCCAGTTTTTCGCAAGATTCGTTCCCACAGGGTGGTAGCTCCGATCTTATAATGCATAGGAATCTGTCCGATATCTTCGTGACTTATCAGGTTGTTTCCAAAAGCTTGACATTCAGACATAGGGAAGCTCTCAGTCTTAGAAACGTGTGTGAAGTTATAGCGGAACCACTTTTATCTTGAAACTTGAATTTCTCATTATTGGCAGCGAGTTTGTGGAATCTGAGCCCAGATTCATGATTAGAAGGCTATTGCTTTAAATAGAATCACGCTGCAAGAAAAATGGTTCCGCTGGATAGCTCTGCAAACTTCACAAACGTACATGAATATGTTGCGATTACTGGTTTAAAGCGCATTGTTGTAAAATAGAAGCATGTACGGTATGTGATCGGGTAAATCCATTTTATAACAATATTTTGGGCAATTTTTGTCTTTTCAACTTTCTAACTTCGTTTTCTTTGAAAATTTGCGTACATAGTCAATTCTTCATGCTGAACTCGAAAATCATAGTGGCCAGCGCACCAAATGAGTACTTCTACAATTGTTGTTGTCAATGTATTGACAATTGTGTTATGGTTCTTGAAAATTCCGTGAGTTTTCATGAAATTCGGATAAAAATTCGGTTTCAGCAATAAATTGAAATTTTGAGAAAAATCAAAAGTCTGGTCAAAAGAATACAGGACATCTTTTAAAAATTCACAATTGCCTAATTGTGATGATCTAGAGCTGATTTTTTCCTTTTGGTGCAACACCTGGACACACAGATGAAGTATTTCGTTGTATAAAGAAAATAAGAACATCATTTTTAAGTTGAGAAATGTGCTTCGGTCAGGAGACTAAAAATATGGCAGGCCTTTCGGTCAGAGGACAATTTTGGGAGACATAGGCTAATTGAAGTAAAATCCCAAAATGAATGCCAATGCAATCCTGAATTACAGTCTGACTGAAAGTGCAGTATGCACATTCACAAGTAGATCGCAACGAAATTCCTTCCCGACGATATACTCGGGACAGACTTTTTTGGTATTTTCCGCCTAGATCTAAAATTTCCATGAAGTAAACTTTATTAGATTGATTTGACTTTATGATGATCGAAAAGAGTAGATCCCAAGGATCAAGATGAAAAATAAATTATGAAAATCGGTTCAAAACTAAGGTTTTTCCAGACGAAAGACACGGTTTGACGAATTTTTTAGAATAGAATGGATTTACCCGATCAATTCAACAAATTGGATCAGGTATTGAGAAAAAAATGATTTACTGCGCCTATCAGCAAAACGAGGAAGTTGGTTCCGCTAACTTCATAATGGGACCAACTTCCATCAGTAAACTTGAATTACTCAAACACCACTGTGACTTCGTGGAAGCTAGAGGCTGGAATTGATAGAGTGGAAATTGGTTCGAATAGAATCTCGCTGTAATGAATAATGGCTCCGCTGGGTGACTCCGCCAACTTCAACCACGTGTCTTGAAGATTGCATCGTCTTTGATGATGATGATGACGCATCGAAAATTGTCCATTATTCAAAGTTTGATGCCCAAATTCGATCAAAGCCTCTCAATGCTTTTTCTCATTGAAATAAAGGCCATTCAAGGTACCCAGAAGACGAACAGAACAAGACTCAGAACAAGAAATATATTTTCAAACATTTGGAAATATGAATTAGTCATTTTGATTTTTAAAAAACGATAAATAAGTTCATAACTTATCACACATAAGGTAGACAATCAACGTACTCACAGAGGCAATGTTCACAGAAACTTTTCACTCCGTAACATCCACAAATTACAAAAGAAACATTGATCTGCCTTTCTTCAATGATAAAAACTCAGCGCTTTCAGAAGAATATCACATCACAAAAAATCAGTCTTTAACAAAATTTAGAACTATTTAACAAGGCACCAAACGGCGAGATACATCTTTATGAAATCTTCCGATAAACGATACCAACAAAATGTATCAAACTATTTGAGTAGCTCAATGTAAACCATAAAAATACGATAAAAATCTGATCAAAATGAATTGATTTTCTTTCAAGCACAGATTTACATTGGCAAGTGGAAGATCAGCAATAAAAAATCGAGAAGAAATTATTGACTAAGACAGTACACGAGCACAATGAGAGAATTCAGGACCTATATCACAAAAATGTAATAGGAAGTTGAAAGAAATAATTCGGTAGCTTGCTTCATCATAATCTTATTTATGATGAAAGATATGAAGTGGATATGGAGTAAATATTATGACAGAAGATAATAGCAATGATCTCTGTACATTCACTTTTGCATTCGAGAATAGCATCAGAAAACTGAGTAGGTCTTCAATGTTAGTGTGCACTAGTTAGTTACGGTTTATATCGGTTACATGCTGATTCCAAATAGATATCATAGGACATCTTTCTAGAAGGATACCTTTATCATAGCTGACCAGGGCTCTAGGGAGAGGAATGATACAATCCTAATCAGGGTCGAAACAAGTACAAAATCTGTTGTCTTATAATATGACTATAACTCAGTTCAGCTGAATTAAGCAATATACTAAAATAAATATTACAATTGAAACAATTAAACAATTGTAAGAAAAAGTAAGTTTCTTTATTCGCTCCGTATACTTTTCATCCAAAATCAGCCTTCAAGATCCTTCGATCCTCTTGTACGGCATCTGATATGCGTGCAGTGACCAGACCATCCGTTTGGTGCATTTAGTATTGGTTTAGTTCTTAGTCCCTATTAATTTTCAGAAGCATTTTCAGAAGTATTATCTTGATATTGATTTCTTGAGTTTGATTTTATTGAATTTTGTATTCAAGAAGCGAGGTCAATAACCAAATCTCAGTAGGAAGTAAGATCTAGCTTGCAATCCACACCCTATGGGAACGCATCAAATGCAGCTAGATTATCAACTATATGATGTCATGTAAAAGGTCAGTAATATTTTTTCGCATGTTAGTTTGCGAAGCTGGCTGGCGATAATATTGCCGAGACTCTAATTTCTCCTGCACCTTTCATTTTTACCCACACATGGTCGATCTATCTAACCGATAGAAGGTGGAGAATCTGTTTATAAAGATTTGCATAACATCTTCTGACATTCATGAATTCTCAACAATAACAAATATTTGATAAGACTGAGCATACAATGCATTTCCATAAGAAGCTAACATACTAGAATTAGTTACTAAATATCCACTACGTCAGGTGGCGAAAAATCAGCTCAGATCAGTAAACAAATGTCTATCAATTGATTATAGCAACTTATTTGTCACCTGTAACTTTTGATTTTATGCGCATTTACAAAAAAAAATAAAGGCCACTTGCACATCTTACGATAGTTCATCACGAAAATGAGTTAAGAATTAATTTAGCTTATATAAATTAAATAGAATAATTACATTGAAAATAGTTGTATAAATTAACACTTTGCGGTGCTGAAGTGTAGGCCAATTGACTTATCTTGATTTGAATTATATTCTATCAGACCAACAATATACGAAGCGAAAAGAGAAAGCCATTTTCTTACAACTACTCAATTATGGTCAACAGCATTCTCGTTTAAACATTGCGATATGTCAGGATCATCATTATATATCAAGAATATCTTGTATACTTTCCTGGAATTAATGTTATGACATGCTGACATGAAGAGAACACGAAACGCGTGTTGATTAATGTAAACACAATAGTTTGTTATTTATAATTACCTTGTATCCACAAAAGATTTGTGTCTTGCGCAATCTAAATGCATTAAGATGAGCTGGAATTAATTTTGTTCAAAGGACTCTATATCAAGGAGTTCGTTCATTGTGGAGAGAATGAAATATTCTCATCTCTCGACGCTAGGTGTGTTGAACAAATGCTAGTAACCTATGATCCAGTAAGCAGTTGCTATCTGACGTCCTTGAGATATCACAAGGCAAGGGATGTACGCCCTTTTCTAACTGTTTGAAGATTTTCAATCGATCAACAATTGACAATTCACTCTCGTGTTCAGCGTCCACAGATAAAAGTTCAGATTGCTTCAAAAATAAACGCGGTTTCGTGAATATCTTGCATTAATGACGCTAACTACGTCCTTAATAACGTTGAAATTGTTATTCATAACGTTAACCACACCGATTGATAGTGTTGAAAGAAATGCCTTCTCTTCATAAAAGCACTTTTCAGTCATTTGGTCAGAAAAGCTGTGAATCTTTATTGTTCTTTCACATGCTTGCTGACACCGTTGGCATGCCCATTCCTGCTACGCGATCGCTTCTCTCCACGTAGGCTGCGCATACCCATAGCGCAAATATTAAACCAAAAGCCCCACGAGATGCCGTACATGACTGAGGCACCAGTTCGGCCGATAATGTCAGTGCGAGGATTATAAAGATATCTAACAATCATTGGAGTTCCAATTCCTATCCGAGCAACGCTGAAGATGAGCGCGAAAATGATTTCAAATGTTCTAATTAACACATCACGAGTCCTTTCGTTCAAGTGGGTGTCTTGACGAAGCAGCCAACGCATTTGAAGGAATGGGTTACTCAATTCGGTCATAAATGTCACCAAGAGAAGTTCACAGCCCCAACGACCGAAGAAGATTGAGCAGGCAAGACCAATGACTGAGCAGACGTGATGGGCCAGCATCAGTGGACCTGGAATAAAGAAGAAGGAAACTGTACATTGTTACTTATGTCATCAATGCGATCAGCTGAATCGAGCTAGGATTTATCGACGATTTCACGGAAAAATTGGGAACGCAAGCCTGAGTGAGTAATCAATGATTTTCCGCGGATTGGCGGAAGCCAGAACAACGGCCTATATTTGTACTGGCCCAATGGTTTTGCACTGTACTTGTGCCTCATAGTTCACATTGGAGTATTTGATGGGCTGAACCGTGAACATTTGGCAAGCATTTAACCCCTAGCAGACCCTTGGCCTCGAAATCAGATGGAGACCTCAGACTCATTATCAATACTTCCCGAACAGTACTGCCTCTAATCTGCATAACTACAGTCCGTTTCATAAAAAGTGGATCATCCTAAAATTTGACTAAATAAAACATAAGTATGATACAGAAAGCATTTTTCATGTTATTTCATGTCCCTAATATATTCAAATGTCCTTATATAATCTGATAAGCTATGATACAGTAACGGTTCTTAAGAAACTAATATTTTGTGGCCCTACCCTTATTGTCAATGACATTACCAATTCGTCTAGGCATTGATTCGATGATATCGTTGATTTTTGACTGATCTAACTTTCTCCACTCTTTTTTTAACAGTGACGTAAGTTGTGATACGCCATCTGTAGGTAGCAGTGAACGACGAACCTTACGTTTTAGAATACTCCATACATTTTCTATTGGATTCAGATCAGGAGAACGAGCTGGCCATGATAATGTCCTAAGTACTAATTGAGACTTGCATAAGTTGACTCTACTACTCCTGTGACACGTAGCATTATCATCCATAAATAAACAAGTCGATGGATCACCAAGTTGATCTGTCATTTGGCCAATGTTCATTCGTAAAACATTCACATAGCATTCAGAATTCATGGTTCATTGCTGTATGTAAAGTTCAGAGCGGCCATTGGTCCAAATGCCAGCCTAAATCAGTAGAGTCGCACCACCTTGTACCCGGGGACGATGTAAATGTCTCGGAAGACGGACTGATGCCTCATCAGACCAGACAACCCGATCCCATTGATTTCGTCAGTGACAATGACTCATTGCCCATCTGAGACATCTTTTTGTATGCTGATCTGATAATTCGATCTGAGAGGGCCTCTTACAGCTCTTGAAATTCGACTCAATAAGTCTTCTACGAATAGTGGACTTAGAAATAGACGAGACTAGTGCAGCCATCTCAGTTAACGAGAGACTTGGATCAACTTTAACAAATCTCAAAATTAGGCGGTCTCTACGATTGGATGTTTTGCGTGGACGGCCAGAGCCTTCTTTACGACAGTGTCGAAAATCATCATTATGCCATCGATGCACATTTGTGTAAGGGACATTTAGTCGCTTGCTTGTAGCTCGCAAAGAAAACCCTAGTTCTAGCAAGGCTGACACTTTGCCTTTTGTGAATGCGATCTCGTTATTGTTCATTTGTGCTTTGTATTGTTTTCAACCGGTAAGAGATAGATTTCTAGCTGAAAGCAATCAGGAGTGCTGCCAACACCACCGCAACGAAGTCAGGAAGCTATGGAACATGAAGTCCAGTTAATCACATGTAGCAGTTACATTATTGTTGATGAATAATGGTGCTATACTGGCTCTGACTGACCGATTTTCTTTATTTTTGTTTTGCTTGATAGCTTTTGGCTTGTAGAACAACATATTACATAACAAAGGAAACAAATGTAATTTTATAAGAGTGAGGTATGATTTTGTGTAACATTGCTAAATGAAGATCAAATTATCTACTACTTTTTTTATCTATAACAGGAAAACAACTCAATATTCATGCTTGAAATTTCCAACAATGATATTAGTAAGCACAACTGACATATCTTCCAAATTTCAGAGAAATTCGTTCAAGTTTGGCGGAGTTAGACAAAGTTGAAGTCAAGATGATGTTTAAGGGTGATCCATCTTTTATGAAACAATCTATATGTAGCAGTAATAAGACACTGAGATATCACAATTCACGCCTAGTCACTTACATACATTGCCAACCTCAATTCTCTCCACTTAGACCAATCATTGATATGATCAAAATGTTGATCAAGGAAAATTGAACTATTTTCGATGAGGGTAAAAATGAACATCTTTTTCATTGTGACATGACATGACATGACAGAATTGGATTTTCATTTAATGCCACGCTATTCCTGGTATTATGAAAAATTTATTAACAAAATTTCGTATGTTAGATTGTCGATTCAGTCTGAAGTTATTAGTTGAGGATATATGCCTTGACTTCTGTTCATAATTGAAAATAGGTTAGGAAAAAGTCAAGTTGTCTATTGTTACATAAAGCTTACAAAAAAGTAATCAACATATTTCGGCTATTTACACCCTCGCCATTCTCAAGAAAAGATTGATGTAAGCAAAGTTGATGGTATATACTGAAGTTCTAAAATTTGCTGCAAAAAATCATAGAATTCACACCGTATTGACTTTGAAACATGAATGATGTCTATTATGCGTAAAATAATACTTTTCGTTCATCAATTTTTGACCATAAATTAACAAACAAAAATAACAAATTCAACATTAAGATATCAACAACAGCAGATGATGAACCTAATTTAAGACTAAAGGAATCCACGAGTATGTCTATACGGAACCTTAAGCACTCGATAAATACCCGAACTGAATGTGAAGAGTTGAAAGAATTTGTATACATGTCATTTTTAATATTTCATTGCGAATTTTTGTATGGAACGTTGAAGAGAGATGGGTTAGCAGCTAGATATCTTTCCATTCTGCGCACAATAGGTATCATTCATGTTTCAAAGTCAATTCTATGATTCTTTACATCAATTTTAAAACTTTTGTATATACCATCAACCTTGCTTATCTCAATCTTTTCTTGATAATGGCCATGGTGTAAATGGCTGAAATGATTAACTTTTTGTACGCTTTATATAGCAATAAATGATTTGACTTTTTTCAAACCTATTTTCAGTTAAAACTGCTGGAATGTTCGATAAACTGCAAGCAGTAAGCAATTTTTGTAAGAAATTAACAAATTTCTGCTGCGATAACATTCACAAAAATTCGAAAATTCCTGATCGTCCCCTTACCTACCTTATTCTTATCGAATTTTTGGAGAAATCTCCACACTAGACTGAATTTTTGGCTGATTTACGAAAATTACGGAAGTCAGTTAAACTTGAAGTCCCTGATTCAGCGAGCTAATGCCACTCATGTTCCTGCACATCAGATAAGCAAATGTTCGACATTATTTTGATAGTTACACATCTACAGATATTTAGAAGTTCTGCGATTGTTTTTATTAGCAACTCACGCATGTTGTCATAATGAGCGGTGTACTTCCAAAATAATTCTCATCGATTTAACCAATTGAAATTTCAATAATCTTATCAAGCTAAAATAATGTGTCCACTCACTTTGATTCCCCATTCTTTTTGTTCGGTGCCATAATTCCTGACAGAAAGATTTATCACAAGAAGAAATTATTTCTTTTTGTCATAAATATTCATGCTACTTATTTTTCAAAAAGTAAGTAGACTTTAAAATGTTATTTAGGATATAGGATCGAAATTATCACGACTTGAATGTCAAGCTGATTGTCGTTAAAGAAACACCGTTCACAGATTGCATTCCTTATTCTATAGCATGTTATCAATTTGGATAGTGACTTAAGTAGCCCATTACCTAAAACACATTTCACTACATTCTAAATTGGATGTAATAATTGCTAAATTTTACTGCAGTCTTCAGCTCATGCATCACAATTAGCGTCATTACTACATACTTAAACAGGTGATAATCACACGTGCATACAACATAAAAAAGTTTTAAGTCATCACAGAATCACTGTAATATAGAGATGCTAAATGCGATATGCACCAAATAATTCGTGATTAGAATCCTGAAAGCCATCAGTTTGTGAACAAGATTTATATTTGCTAAAGCTCAGTATCGAAATAAGTCACAGAAGGTTGGTTTTTCCTGCGCCCTATTAAATACATCAATTTATTGCAATCCCTGGCCATGACAATTGGAAAAAATGATGGTTTAACGTCACTTCTCCCACATATTGGACGGTGCTAACATTGTCAGACTTTAATCTTGAGTGTTATGATCTTTTCGTACGGATGTCATTCCTGCCGACTGCCAATGACACTTTCGGGGCTCGACCAATAGACCGAAAGATCGCTAGGCCAAGCACTTAACCACTGTGCCACGGAGACCACCATGACAGGTGAGGGTAAATTCAAATCATCTTTTGATCACACAGCTTTGCACTTTGAAAGTACTCTAGTTGAAAAGACATTCAACCAACCAGATCAATAATGTACAATGTACAGGATAATGCTGGTGGATGTGGACAATTACCGTCTTCTTCTTTCACATGAAGGCGACGGAATACTGGAATATCGCGTCCAGCCATTCGTCTGAGTCTACAGACAGGCAACAGTCAGATTCATTTATCATTCTTCTTCAACCCTTCGTGTCCAGGTGTTGACGCGGTTTAAAAAGAAATTGATCGGTTAACCGAAGTACATGTGAATTTACATACCAAGTTCTCATAACACCCATTTAAAGTCCACGCAATAAATGCAGTCATTGCGGGAAATAACTAGTGTATAGTTAGCATTCGAAAATGTGTTGTATGTCCTATTTCTGCAACACCAAATATTAATGTACAATTTCCTAAACCCATAAAATGCTTGCTTTGAGCATTTTGAATTCCAAGTGAGTATTACCGTGTTTAAACGTCAGAGAACGCAAAAGTATGCATTATTAAGCATGAACATTGGGAAAGGAAGGAAAAGTTTGCTTCCAATTCAAATTTAAGAGCAGCACTTTTTCAGGTTTTAAGATTCTATTATCTGCCTGAAGATTGAGCAGGTCTCCGCAACATGTCGCGTGCTGCATATAGACTGGCAGATTGGTCTTTTAACTAGAAATTATTTTGAATTAAATCAATACTGCACTACCGAAAAAACCGAACGTCGGCCGCGCACCTCGGAAAATTATAATAATTAGAAGGCCAATCTTGAAAAATCCAATTTTTCCAACATACTCTTTTTTGCATTTCAACAATCTCAAAAACAATAACCACACTACGATTCTCATACGATGATGAAAATCATCCAAGCAGCCATTTATAATAGAATATTATGCTTACTAATTTAAATTATTAGTTAAAGTAGTCCTAATGAGGACTGATGGCGTTCTCCAATCCGCAAGTGTACAAAGGCAATGCTACTGTAACCATTGGATTAATCAGTTCTTAAAATAAATCAATGGAGCTTCCTCGTGGCGACGAATTAAAATTGATCAGCTTTGGCCCAATATCTGGTAAAAATGGAAATCTTAAGATTTGTAACACTAATCATTCTTGCTGTTAATATATACTAATACCATAGATTCCAAACACTGCCGCATACATGTTCAAAACAGACGTCTAATATACCTTACCGACTGCAAATACTGGTAGTGGAAATGCAATAGGACAATGGTCACCATAGGTTAAGGAAATTGAAAATGGATTTTATAAAAAACAACAGGAAACCGATGGAAAAAATTGGAAAAGAGGAGGTAAAACATGGAAATTCAATGCACTGTAATTGAAATAAGTGGTGAGGGAGACATTGTCCGACTGTTCAGGCCTTCAGGCACTAGCCTCTAGAAATAATTAATTGGAAGCCGGTCACCGTCCGGCCGCATCAGAAAAATAGATAATTGGTCGCGTTTTCTCGCCAGTACAGCATCTTTAGCTCCACAAGCTCTACAAATTCCCTGTTCGAGAAGCAGATTGGATAAGTCATGTAAAAAACTTATTTCTAACATCTCAAAATCCAAATCTGCGCATCCTCTGTGCCAATTTTTTATTGTTCGTGATAATTTGAATAATGTGAGGCGAAAACGAATCCTGCTGCCTCTACAATACAGGTCTTCTTTGTATAATAAGTCTTTTATCAAATACTCTTGCTTCTCGTGATATCTTTCGTGTAAGATTTTTTGTGTCGCATACCGCTCTCGTATTGACCTCAATAAATTGACTATTATTATTAAATCCCTTAAAAAATTAGTAGAAAAATTGTTATTTCCCAAACCACGTGATTCAACATCAAAATCAATTATATGCGCACGGCCATAAACTGCATGCACCCTGAATTCCCCTGTTTCAGCATCATTGTTGATACATGTCTTCAGAAATGACTAAGAATGACTTCTTTCTTATGCATAAGCTCTCTCCATACTATAGCAAGCAAATATGAAAGTGATATCTGAGTGCTTCTCGAAATTTGAGTACACTGGAAGGGTGGGCATGAATTTCAGCTAAAAGGAAAGTCTTATGTCTGATAGAAGACTCTCCTACACGATTTTATCATAGATGAAACTTCTAATTATAGTTCCCATCAGCATGGAGATGTCTCCGTCAGCAACACTATTCCCTTAATCTCATGATTTATTAGCAAGCTAAGTTACTTACTGTAATTGCTACTCAATAGCGGTTTCAGCCGGATAGATAATTCGTGTGAAAAATTCGTGAAAAGTAAATTATGAATGGACTCGAAACTGAACTTCATATTCATTAAAATGATAAATGCGCACATGTAGTAACAAGTGACATGTGCATGATATCGTGGCTTTGCTAGACTTTACGCAATATATTGAAATCCCTCCTCCTAAAATGTGTCAAGCAACTTTCATCTCTTGAAACTCAATGCAAAGACTAGATCTCCTACTTTCAAGAGAGTCTTGCGAAGGTATCGAAAAAATTGTTTTAATAGTGGTAGGATGTCATTTTGTTGAGCGCTCAAAAGTTCTCCAAGTGTTTTTCTGAGACTTTCCTTCACTGGAGACTCTTGTTTTGGTGTTGTCACAAAATTCATTATTTCTTCAGTGAAGCAGGTCTCTCCAAGTGTCAGTCTTCTTTCTTCTTGTCGGATTTCATAAAGATCATGTTCCTCCTGTCGGTCGGTCACACGTCATATATGAAGTAAAGGTGACTGTGAAAAAGCAGCTTCATTGGCCGCACTGATAAGAACTTCAAACACATGAAAAAAATGAAGATTTGACGTCACTACTCCCTCATGCTGGGGGCTTGGACGGTACTGGCATAGTCAGACGTTTCTGAAGCGTTGTAGCAACTTTACTCCGATTACCCTTCCTGCCGACTTCCAATGACACTTTCGGGGCTCGACCTCAGGACCGAAAGATCTCTAGGCCAGGCACTAAACCACTGTGCCACGGAGAACACAGGGGACTGATCGAAACTTAGGAACACGGATTGAAAAGACCTACGCCGTTGGTTGGGGAGTAATGGCCACAACCATGAACCTATTTCACCTGTATAGAGATGATGCTGTTGATAGTGATGATTTTTAAATACTAACTTTTCAGTTGTAATTTTCTTTTTTACACTGTTGCTTCAAGTCCTCTGTATCCGTGCATCATCCCTTGTGCTCATAAGGAGTTCATCTGCAGTTTTTTGATGTCCCGGTAGTCGTTATTGTCACTTCATTATGTTATCATTCAGCCTCTCAGTGTCTTGACCTGTTTTCATCCAGTTATTCGCTAACCACAAAAACAGAAAAGCGCTTCTAAACTAATACAGTCGGCAACCTATAGGTATTTAGAGATATTTCTTCTACTCTGAATTTTCATTTCCCTACTTCATGTCCCAACAGCAAATTTCTGTTGATTTGATTTTTTGATCACGCTTCCACACCCAAATTTCGCAAACATACGCGCGGGCGTGCGTGTAAGAACGTGCAAGCTGTTAGCCTGCCGCTGATGTTTCTTTCAATGATGTCATCACAGTGATTGGAATCAGAGAAAAGTCAGAGGAGACAGTTATGCAATTAGTTGATAAGGTGGAGTGAAAGACGTCTGTTGTTAGGGTACGAGATTTCCAGAGGAAGTACATCTGACTGATTGAAATGTTCTCGTCATCATTTAACTGTTCATTCATCAAAGGATTAGCATCTGCAACATCAAAGATTGGCCGAGGCTCCATTTCCTCAATCATCATTAAAGTTTTGAATCACCAGGAACGACATGAGTCTTCTACACGGCTGAGATGTCAATGATCTCAGAGTTTAAATGCGCACACAGAAAATTGTGTTGTCAGTGAGACTCATAAACAGAATTTCATTCTCGTTGCAATGCCTGAGGATCATCCAGTGCCCAAAATTCTGCTGTTGCCGGACATCGGAAGGAGTTATACTACTGAAAGTCTCACGGCCGCTGCTACTCTGATCTCTTGATTTACAGTGATACCTAAGGCTTTTTAGCCCTCGTGGGGGGGGGGGCTCAGCGCCCTCTGCCTATTTCCGAAACTAAAGGTTCATATTCAAAACACAATACACCTAATGAAAGCTCTGATGATGACGAGTAAGAACATCATGATAGAAAGATGCAAGAAGCAAAACGTTGAGATTAGAAACACCATTGAATATTAGTAAGTTTGTATTTTGTAATTCGGTTCAATTACGAACATTTCACTAATTCAAATTTTGAATTCAAAACGTAGAAGTCCATATAGAATCTACAAGCAACACGGGAATTATGATTTTCTGTTCAAATTGACACGAGATCACTTTCTTTTATAAATTCGAATAGTTTTCATATGATATAAGGACACCAGAAAACATTCAAAGTGAAAATACTGTAAAATTCGACAAATCTGTCGTACATTCAAGGCTCTGAAATCTCATTGTGATGAAGGTATTACGCCGAAGTTATTCAAAATTGGTGGAAAGCCGTGGAATACGTAGAAAATAAACAATCTAAAATTTGGAGTTCGTATCTTCATTCGTTCAGGAGTTAGATAAAATGTTCGGTAGCCCCTGAAGGCATATATACCACAGGGATGCTGATGTCGAGAGCCGTGAGAACTGGCATTGCGACTACGTGATCAAAATGGAGAGAACTCGCCAATCTCCTACCAAACAGAGGAATCTCAATGCCGAGGTTCTCCTTCATGGTTCGGAAACATGGCCTCTGACAAGCAAACTGATGAACACCTTGAGAACATGTAAGCTAACGACACTCCGCTTCATATCAGGTGTAAAATGGAGAGACAGGATCCCAAATGAAGAAGTATTAAACCGGTGTGGTCTGAGGAACTTAGAGTTGACGATCCGTAGAAGTAGACTCCGCTGGTCTGGACATGTGAAGAGAGCGGACAATATCGTGAAAGAAGTTAAAGAGATGGAAACAGGCGGTCGTCGACCAGCAAGAAGACTGAAGAAGTCATGGAGGAGCTGCGTCAAAGAAGATCTCAAGAAGCTTGAAATCAGTGAAGATCTTGCCTGGGACCGAAACAGCTGGAGAGCCATCAACCGTCCAACTCCGTCATGGAACTCAAGGACGCTAAACGAGGAGTGAGTGAGTTGGAGTGCATTTATCGTGATTCAGGAGTTTTACATCTCTATCAACACAGTTCCATTATGTAGCTCGTATTGCCCATGATCTGCAATGATCGTATTGCCATGTAGAACCTGAGAACGACAATTTCCTTTCCTTCTTTAAACTAGCTCTTTTGCGGCTGAAGGACCGTTAGATGAATCCTGGATGATGAAATCGGATGCAGTATCACGCTGTTGTGTGCAACGTTATCGTGTTGCTGTCTGGCGAATTTCACATCTGAACACGCACAGTTATCATGCACTCTGTGACAGACATTGGTGTGACTGATTGACATATAAGTCACTTGAATTCAGTAATAACTCTGTGATGTCACTTTTCAGGTGACTGCTATTTTCTGCCATCATGACTATTCAATGCGATTACTTCACTTCACTTCACTTCTCGTTTTACGTCCTTCTTGTCCCATTGCTTGAGGTTGGACGGAGTTTGATGGCTCGCTTCCACTGGTCCCGATCTTGGGCAAGGTGCTCGCTGATGTTGAGGGCATCCAGGTCGCCATGATTTCTTTGGTCTTCCAACTGGGCGCTTTCCCTCCACCTTCATGGATTCCACTCTCCCGATGACCTTCTCTTCCGCTCTCCTGACATGACCAAACCATCGAAGCCTCCTCTGTTGAATTCGGTTCCTCAGGTGTGTCAGTCCGCACATTTCCATTACATCGTCATTAGTGACCCGGTCTCTCCATTTGATCTTCATCATGTAGCGCAGCATCCTCTGGTCACACACTTCAAGTCGGCTTCTTTGTTGCTGAGTCAACGGCCAGGTTTCCGCTCCGTATAATAGTACTGATCGCACACACGTTTCGTACACTTTCGCTCTACACATTATTGGGATGTCTTTATTGCACAGCATGCTGCTAAGATCCCTCCATTTCAACCATGCTGCCGAAATTCTGGACCCCACCGCCTTCTCTGCTCCTGCATCGCAGCTAAGCACACCACCCAAATAGCAGAATTCATGTACTTCCTCTACGGAGAGGCCGTCAAAGCTCAAGGAGTCGTCCTCTGGTATGTCATTGTGTCCCATGCAAGTCGGACAGCGAAAGTTTGCAATTCCTATCACCTTTCGCAGACGAGCACATTTCCTGTGACACCATTTCTTACAGGAGACACAAAGGATGGAATTCAATGGAATATTCAAGGAACATTCAATGCGTTTACTGCATGCAACTTGGCACATTCAACACGAGGCTGTCATAAAGTCTTACGATGGTCAAGAGAATCAGCCTGAGAACTTTGAATCAACACAGCATGTGCAACGGGTGATGAGCATTGAACGATTCAATCAAAATAACTGATTCAAGAGATTTGTTGGGCACATGGTGCAGACTGGAGACAGAGTTGATCGGGACCACAAGAACCTCCAGCACACCGCCCCTCTTTGGAGGTGAAATGGGACTATTGAGGTTGCTGCCTTCCCCTGTGTGAGCAGTTTGTCGTGGGTATGGTCCTCCCCGGGCCACTCCTCGCCAGCGGTAGGCGTGTATTTGCTTACTGGGTGTCGCTTCGTATTGTCTTGATGCGAAGCCTCCCAGCCGTTGGACGGAGCCGAGTAAAACAACAAAAAACAGCAACAACAAGAACAACAATGACAGCCTCCTGATAGCCAATCGACGCTTATGGCTCTCCACGCAGCTGGAAGTGGTTGTCTGGACGAGGGGCTCGCTAGAGCCAGCGAGCTGGGAAAGAAGTTGAGGTGGTGTGGGTCTCGGGGCACTGCGGGCTGGTGGGGAACGAGTGGACGAATGAAACGGCTAAGGGACCGTGAGGTTGGAACAAGGGGAGGCGCCTTGCTCAGTGGCGACGGTCAAGCGGTGTTGGAAGCGGAGGGAGCGGGTCAGGGAATTGGAGCACGATCGATGCCGGTCCGTCTATGACAGCGGTATCAACCGTGCTGTGGAGGCCCAAGTGTCCAGGGAGGACAGGGTGAGCATGGTTGAGGACGGAGCACTCCTTTGAGTTAGGAGGGTACCGGAAGAGGATAGGGTTGGAAGGAGCCGTGGATGTGTAGGAGGTGGTGGGGAAGTGGAAGAAGGGGTGGAGCACATTATGGAATGTGTGGCGGGGAAGGGATGAGGGTCAGTTTAGGGCTGGTTTGGGATGTGCATGTTGGCATTGATGTGTCGATTCTCTGTTCCAGACCTCGGGAAGTGTTGGCGCACTGGAAATGGTGGAGCCGGGTGAGGCTACGACCGTAGCATTTGACAACAACGAACAGTTACTCCCGAGCATTCCAACACCATTGAATTGGCCGTCAGAAGACTTGGGTCCAGGGGTTATCAAAACTTAATTGCAATTAATTGGGACTGAGCAATCAATTAATTTTAATTGCATCTTGGAGCAATCAGTTAATTGCAATTATCAGGTGTCACCAATCAATTAATTGCAATTATTAGTCGGTACCAATCAATTAATTGCAATTAATCATCGCTATTAATCAATTAATTGCAATTATTTTCATGCCGCAATCAATTAATTGCAATTACTACAATTCCGATTATCTCAACTAACCCCTTGATCACCGTGCTGCTGTGAGTTTCTCGTTATAGCTTGCGTCGAATACTTCTAAACATTCATGTAGGTCTACATTCATATAGATAATGCCACCACACTCCTATAGAGTATTTTGTTCGAGTGCATCGAAGTTATCCTCCGGCTGACTCACTATGACAACACGACAACCCCTAACCAGCATCTGTATGTGAATCGCTAAGCGCACGCCAAAACAGCCATCATGAAATGAGGGACTTGTTCATTGAGTGTGACTAGTCTGAGACAGTGCAATACAGAACAGAAAAACATCCATATCGTCAGTCTGATAACAGTATATCAAAAATCAATTGCAATTAACTGGTACTGAGCAATCAATTAATTTTAATTGCCTCTTGGTGCAATCAATTAATTGCAAATAGCGGCCACTACCAATCAATTAATTGCAATTATCTTCCTGCAGCAATCAATTAATTGCTACCAATTAATTGCAATTAATTTTTGATAACCCCTGCTTGGGTCGCCAGTTCATTTTACTTTTGATTTAATTGGATAACTTGACAAGAAGACTTGATTGACTTCTGTGTATGACTGATTTCTGTGAGACCCACTTGATACTGACAATTGGGAGAGAGCATTTTCTTTCCATCATTAAATGATAGTAATTAATCACAATTATCAATAACAGCTCTTATAGCAGACATGTCGAGCATTCTGCTTCTGTAGTTGAACTGTAATTCTTGTCAATCATGTTCTATTATGCCATCATAATTACCATCTGCCTACCGGATAGCAGAAATAGTCAAACCGACATGTGATTTCGACTGCTTAGATGCGCATGCATTTCCCAACTTCCATCATTCTGATTATTTTGGCGTCTTGACACGAGCATCCGTTTTGTGATTGAGCTCTCTAAAAATGTCGTCCGCTGTACGTCCAATAAGTCGTGCATTCACATCGATCACATCGAGCTGATTTCTAAATTGTAGACTTCAATGACGTCACTTCCCTCCTGTGGGCAGTTACACGGTATTGACATGACCAGACTTTGTTATATTTTATATTATTACTGTTGTTATATTATTATTATTATATTGTATTAATATATATTATATTAATATACATATACATTATAATATAATATATATATTATAATACTATATATTATATATATATTATATACTATATATATATTATATATTATATATTATATATTATATATATATATATATATTATATATATTATAATACTATATATTATATATATATTATATTATATATAGACGGTTAATGCTATGTTGTCTTGGAGGATGAAGCTATCGGATTCTCCTACGCGGGTTCTTCAATTGAGGACTTATGTCGTTCTGTCGCTCGTCGATAGCTCAGTTGGTAGAGCGTTGGCCTAGAATGCCAGAGGTCGGTGGTTCAAATCCACCAAGACGCGCAGCTATTTTCCGTCTGTTAAAAATATTAATATATATATATTACATTATATATTATATTATTATTATTTGTTATATTATTACTTTGTCAATGACATCAGAAAACAGTTGAGTTCCTACCTTCAGTTCGATGGAAAAGGCACCACGAGAGATCAAATAAGAAGTAGCCGAGACACACAGTAGCGACTGATTGTTCCCGCCACGTATTGGCAGCTCCTGAAAAACAAAATATGAAGTTTACTTAACACGTGTGCTACCATGACATTTTAAGATGTTTACCATGACTGGGTGTGTGGTACAAAAGATGTGAGGTGTTTAGTGCAAGTCTACATGTAATATAACCAAATAATGATTAATTGATAAAAAATTTAATATAATATTATTATATTACCTAATAATACAACCAAAAAATGCAACGTATTGGCGCAGAACCTGTTTTAAATCTTATTTCTAAGAAATCATCGAATAATATCTTTTAACTTGGGGTAAAATGCTTTAGCGCGTCACAGCTTTCCTTGCGGCACATCCTACATGTACATGTACATCCATGCACCGTATTCTCCTTAATATATATGCCCACTCTCTAATTATGGCCCCCATGAGCCCCATTAAAGCCCCACGATGCTAAGAATAGCCTAGATGCACCATCTCTAATAAACGCCGCTCATAAATCACTTGAAATTGACGCACATTCAAAAGAGAAAATACGGTGCTGAATTTCGGGTACAATAGCATTACAAATTATCTTCCTCTAAGAAAAATGCGAGTAATCACTTTGTTTACCGAATTAAAAATGACACTTTAAAGTGATGGCTAGAAAAATAAAGATATTATTCACTCATCCTTACTTTTGGCAAGCAGATTCGTCACTGAATATCAGTAGAATGACAAATTCTTCAAACATGTGAAAGACCAGAATATGATAATTCATCTGACAAAAGTTATCATGATTATAAAGTTAGGTGACAATTTCCAATCATATAGCACAAGTGTTAAGGATCAGATAAATCGCATTATGTCGGCAAAGCGAATGCATTCAACTTCTCTTAAATAAAAGCTTATGTCATGTGACGAGTGACACTTAGTTTTTATTGATCGCTTGCTATTGATTTTTATTAGTATTAGTTGAGCTTTATTGATTTTATCATTTTGTCGTCTTTATAAGAACGATTCATGCTAAGAATAACAGTAAAGGTAGATTTTGTACAATAAGCAGTTTTATTTCGTAATGGAAATTAAAATTGGGAGCAACAAAATAATTGTGATCTATGTTGTGTTGATTATCTGACGAGAATCTATAGTTAGGACAACTGTTAAGCAACAAGTACTTTTGACAGATGTATTAATAGACAACATACAAGTGTTAGACTGATGTAAAAACACTCAAATTGTTTTATTTAGTTTTAACAAAACTCTTGAAAACTACGACATTAATAAAGTCAGGTGCGGATTGTATTTTAGGACTGCATTTGCGGGTAATATTATTCTTGTTTTATTACTATTTATTATTCATGTGTGCGGTTCTATTCGAAAAATACGGTAATCATGCATCACACAGTTCTACGCTACAACTTACGTTAGGAGGATTTAATAATACAATGACCTATCAATTATTTCTCATCGATTGCAGAGGAGGTTATGTTGCTTGAGCTTTAGATGGTTGTATTTTAACTTTCTCATGTGTGCATGTCGAAGAAGCGTAATCTGAACAATGCTTCCAGTTAACTTCTATTGTCGATTAATAACAGCCTCTACGTGCCCAGGAGAAACAAAAAGCTATCCCGTGCGTTCAGTTACGTAGCTCCCTTTATCTTGGGACAACTTTCCTCGACCAATGCGTGATGTAAATTCACTCAAGTCTTTGAGACTCAATAGAGAATTAAAAGCGTCCTCAGCGAAGTATGTGGATCTCCGGTGATTAGCACTGAGCGACATGATCAGTGACGGATTCATGCGATGCTGGTTTGTGACGTCACTACTACCCAATACTGGGGGTTTCGACGCGGCTGACATGGTCACACTTTTACCTGGAGCCTTGTGATCTTTTACCCGGATGCCCCTCCTGCAGACTTCCAATGACACTTTCGGGGCTCGACCCATGAACCGACAGATCGCTCGGCCAAGCACTTAACCACCGTGCCACGGAGACAATGTAATGTAGCAGATAATTATCAATCATGATGGATTACTTATAGATCCCGAGCTGTGGGCCTCTAGGGTACAGCGCGTTCTAAATTTGCCATTCAGCAATCTATTTAACCCTTTAAACCCCACAAGTAACTGAGAGATAATTTTCTACTTTTTATAGCATAATTCTTGTTGCTTTTGGTCAATAGAAAGATATCTATATCATCATTGCATAATTAATTTATATAATACCCACACCAGACTGGGACACCGGTGTCCCTCTGGGGCTCAAGTGAAGAAATATTATTAAATTTGAACAAATTTATTTGCAACTCTGAAGTCATGACAAAGCAACATTATTAAGCTAAATAATAAAATAACTAAAACACTTTTAATAACATATTTACGAATGGATAGAAATGAAAACAGTTTTTTTCTTTACACAGACGACAAGACACACAAAAGACATGCAAGAAGAAGTGCGTGTGCAATTGACTGTGTTTTGAATGAAACACACATTGGCGTCTCGCATTGTTAAACGTTGCAACGTGGGCAATGCACTGCTTGACTTACATTGCTTGGTCTTCTTTTAATGAGAATATTGCTGCGAATTTTGAGGAAAATTTTCTTTCGAGGACGAGAAATTCTTGTGAGGCCATCAGAAAAATCTCTGAACTGTAATATGTCAGTTGTCTTGGGAATCGTTGATTGTATATCAAGTTTGATCTGGTGCATCGGATTGCGGATTGACAAGTTCCTCTTTCGATCGATGGTCCCCCATTTTTCCATTGAATTCACGCTTCACATTTCTGATTATTTTTACATTTTCTGCTACATGGTTATGACAGCTTTCTAATCCACTTTGTCTTCTTAATAGAATATTGCTGCGAATTTTGAGGAAAATTCTCTTTCTAGACGAGAAGAAAATTTCTTGGCCATCAGAAATCGCTCCTTAACGGTAATAATGTCAGTTGTCTTGGAATCCGTTATTGTATATCAAGTTTGATAGTGCTCGGTTGACAAGTTCCACTTTCGATCGATGGTCCCCTGCAATTTCCCCCCCCCCTCACGCTTCACATTCTTTCGTCTCGATATTTCTACATTTCCTGTACATGTATGATTTTTTCTAATCCTCTTTCCAGTGCATGATCAGTAGGCCTATTTGATCCTTCTATTTCTGATGTTGTCGGATTTGTCGCTGTGGCAAAATTCGTGTCACTATCATTTCATGATTTGTCAATATTGTCTTCATCCTCGCTATCCACTCCAATCCAAGGATAGCATAAATCTCATCAATGGTCAGCTTGTCTATACTAGATGATCTTCTTTGATCGAGGCACTGCGGTGTGTAATGAATTTCGGAAACGAATCCTGATGAAAATGAAGCTGTGGTTATACCGTACATGTAATTGGTATGAGTAATGAGTATCTAAGCTGTCTTCTCTGATATTACTATTATCTTTTTAACTTACACGCCATACGCTTGACAGCTACAATAATGATACATATTAGAATAATATAATATTGTTGGGTGTTGGTGGACTTCCCTAAACTCACTACTTCTCGTTGACTATAGCGTGACGATGACGACGGGAAATCCATTCATCTGCGTGGCAAAAAATGTTGATTGTCATTGCTGGATTCCCAAGGTAACTATTTATGCCAGCAGAAACATCAACGCAACTATAGTCAAACATTTTCCCTATGATCACTTGCGCCCAGTCAATGGTGTCCCATTCCCCAAAAGATAAAAATCGTCTAGTTTTACACTATATCAGATTCTTCATGAACCATATTACGTCATTACATAATTTTGATCAATATAAAAAATGTAAACTGAGATAAATGTTTATTCCAACATGTTTCTGACCTGAAGCACGTCACTGTTGTAAGATTCATCAATGTACCAGTGAACATCACTGAAAAACAGTAAAATAAAGTAACAAAAAATGTAAGAAATGTTCCAATTATACTCGATACCGAATCAGTTATTCTCCGTATTATTAAGTTATATGATATTAAAAATCTATACTAAGATTGTATTTTATTTTTAACTGTCTTCATTTCATTAACTGCTACGGGTTGTGTCCCCTGGGGCTTAAAGGGTTAAGATTCAGAACATAATAACAGGGTGTATACCAAAACTCGCACCTCAATTTCCATGTATTTTCCCGGTTTTTTCAGGGATATTTTATCATGCAAGATACTGTCGTTTTTGGGAGCCCAAACCTACTTGCACCTGAGAGTAAATATTCGACAATTTAATTTTTCATTAACTACGCACCTGATACAAGAAAAAAACAAAATTACAATAATTCTATGGTATAGCAAAACAACTTTATTCATCTCTTTCGAATAAGATACATATAAAAACAAAAAAAAACAGGAGAACGAACAAGAAGCTTTATGAAATGGTGTGATAAATGAAAGGTTCGGTGTGCAGAAGTTCGGTACGTAGTTCACTAGGTTAGGTGTGAAAAAGCTCGGTACACAGTTCACTTTTTTCGCAATACGATCACCTCCTCTTCCAATACCATGAGTTCCATTCTCCGCTTCTTGATTTCTGCCTCTTTCAACGCCAATTCTTGGGCCGCCCTCTTACGCTCTCTTACTGCCGCGTCATCGTCGTCTTTGGCTGCTTTCTGTTGGGCCAGTCTGTCTTTGTACCGTCGCGATGAATTTCGGCAATAGCTTATTAGCTCTTTAGAAATCCCTATTTGACACAAATCAGTATCCTTGATTGCATCATAAATGACACGCTGTGCAACCAAGGATTCTTCTAGTTGATTGAATTCCATTGCCTCTCTGTTAACACTGAATCCGCGTTCAACTGAGGCTTGCCCGTGCTGAAGAACGAGGACACGGTTTATCAGCTTCCTTTCAGGTGACGCCCGATCATCAAATATTCCACTCCAAAACACATCAAGACGTCCATCTTCATAACAGGCAATACTTTCTTTAACCTGTTGATCACCCATCCTCTTCAAAAAGGCCTCTTTAAAGCAATCCGCCTGAAGACCATCCAGCCAATCAAATTCGGATTGCTAAGTGTCAAATACTTAACATTTTCAAATTTTGCAAAATGACACAAGTACATAGAATGCTAAGAATACTGAGCGAAGCTTCATGAAAACCGAAAGTAACTCTTTTTGTAATAAGACTGTTCAAAAGGGAGATAGTCCCTCACACACTTAACAGTTTCTGGGTTTCCATCAGTAGGTACGCGGCGACCTGGACCCCTCACAGCTTTCTGTTGACACTCTTTGATCACTCTTGGTCATAAGACTGAACAAAAGGGACTGAACAAAACCTCACACACTTAGCAATTTCTGGGTTTCCATCAGTAGGTACGCGGCGACCTGGACCCCTCACAGCTTGCTGTTGACACTCTTTGATCACTCTTGGTCATAAGACTGAACAAAACCTCACACACTTAGCAATTTCTGGATTTCCATCAGTAGGTACATGGCGCTCTGAACCCCTCACAGTTCGCGGTTGACACTCATTGGTTCCCGGATCTCTTCACATTTAGCAGTCAGATGTTTGACACCTATCACCGTCACAGGGTTGACAACTACCACCGTTATTGTGAATACAACCTATGTTCGAAAAGGAGATACATGTAAGTGCACCTTCGCCGTTTTCTGAAAACATGAGACATCTTTTCAAGTTATGGTTGTATGTACTAGACCCGCAGATAGTAAGAAAGTAGAGAAAATAGACACAACAGACTACACTTAATAACATATACCACCCAATACTACTAAAAATGGTAAGTTATGTTCAAACGGCAGAGCCTGTTTTTAGCCATTATGTTTCGAATTCCAAACTATCATCTTCATCTCCATTTTCCCTGTCTTTCCCCGGTTCTCCCGGTTTTCCCTGTCATTTTAAAATTCCCTGTCTTTTCCCGGTTTTCCCGGTCGGTATACACCCTGAATAATTTTTCAGCTGCATATGCTCCTTTCAGAAGGGAGTTAGTAGGTAACTCAGATGCAGATAAATTGTCATCCGAATGCAGACAACGACATATAATTCATGAAATAAATCAAATCCTATTATCAGAAGTCGATGAATGTTGCGAAGAGGAAGAAAGCATGGAGCACAATCTCATCGGATGTTAAAGATGGGATGTGCAGAGATGTACCAGTTTTCCACAAATTTCCGCCACCCAGAGGGCAATCGGCCGTCTCCAGCGACTGACGTTGATGTGTTTTCACACCGAACGGGCCAAAACAATACCCTTGATTCCCCGACCGTACTCGCCTGACCCAGGAATCGAACCGAAGTCCGCGGTGGAGACGAGCTCGCACCTTCTTCATTAGGCCACGCTGAATGTACAATAGGAATGCGAGTGAAGGCAACAGTCATCTCCAAGTGACATCGACAGCTCATTGTCTTTTGTTGACTTAATAATCGTCGTTCCCTAGATATTCAATGAGCTACGACAGACCTTTGCTGTCAATCCTTTGTTGATGATAGAATATTCGTCGCTGCCTCTTCATCTCTAGTTGGACTCACTCATAATGAACATACAACTGGAACAACATCTGGATGACATCCGGTTTGACCAAAATGCAATCACTCAATTAAAAAGATGACATGGGAATTCAATTACAACCCTGCTGAAAGTTGAATAGTCCTTTAATCGTTATAAGCGCAGTGAATGCAGTTGAAGCCAAACAACAAATAGCGCGAATTATGCATCATCTCAATGATAGAGTTCCGCAAATAATACGATTTATCAGCGGTACAATGTCTCAGATCATGATCACTAAACTCTAAACGAATAGAACATGACCATTCCAGATTGCTGCATTTCGACAGAAATCCATGCCTTAGATAGGAAGCATTCTTTGTCAACTTATCCGAATGTTCGCAGTCTCTCTGTTGTGTTTTCTATTCTTTTTGTAGCTAACTTCATGATTAACTTTCAGTTGCTATTGCTATGATGGAGAGAATGGACTTCTATGGCATAAAATGATCAGCTAGAGCACATCTTTAAATGACATTTTCAAGACTCGTAAATGCTAATAGAAAAAAGACAGAAAATTCCAAACATACACGCACACTCACACGTGTTCAAATAAATTTATGTGAATGATTCATGAAAAGGCAAGCGATCTCTCCTTTTTATTGACCAAATGTAGAAATTAAGTTACAAAAATGATATGTAACAATGCCCTATGTTTCGGGAAATCTTCCCCTCCTCAGCGGCGTAAGGTCAATCGGCAAAGTCGTCTGCAAGATTCCCAAAATAACATTTACATCATCAGAAGCAGAGAGCAGCAGTCAGATTCAGAACTCTACAAGTTCGCGTTTGCGATTGATCTGCGGTGAATCGTATTTGATGTAGCAAGCTTCTGCTATGCGAATGATTGTTCCATAACAATGACAAGAAGGCTTAATTTTAGACTAGATTATCTTCAATACCGAATATCAACCACTACAAACAAATTTGATAACTGCATTTGATACGTCCTGCTAGGTTCTGCAAAGTTCAAATCAAGCAACTGTTGAAATTTTTTCACAGCAGGTAATAGTGATCAATCTGACGACTCTCGACAACATTCTTTGCATCGTAGGAAAGCTCAGACTAGACAGAGACACATGTGCATTATTTACTGAAGTCTTCTAAATTGAAGTTCAACTTTCTTAACTTAAAACTAAAAGGATCAATAGATGGAACATCTGACAAGTTGTAGGACATGTTGCTCTCCGCTTGTCTATCCTGACTAGGAATAGGTGCTAATGAAAACTTTTAACTCAACACCAATACTTCAGACTTGGTAGTCGTGCGGAAATCAACATTTCAATATTGACCATTGTTGACTAATAACGCTGCTCCAGTACTTAAATCTATAAGTTGTTAATCTTGAATACATGTAACCTAATCTGTTGTTGGATCTATTGCCTTATATTTCACCTCAAACTCAACACTTTTACTGGCTTTATTGTATAATCTCACGTCATTCAAGTTGATTCATTTTGATGAAATGCGCAATGTACGACTCACGCTTGCTGCGTTCATATATACATCAGACATTGTGCTATCGCTAAACCTGCGATTGTATTCTGTCTGTAATATCTACAGATCAACATTATCTTCAATTGTTTCTGCAATTCCAGAATGTAAGCATGCATAATCTTTACCGATTAATGCTCAATGATGACAATAATGATTCTGATGAGATTCTAACTGCCTGTGATAGCGGAATTCATGAAAATTCTACAGAACTATTCATGGAATGATACTGAATTACACTAAGGTTGAGAAGAATTAGAGCATTGTTGAACTTCCTAGTCACGGTGAGCAATCCGAGATAGATGAAATTGCTCAAGTTCTAGTCGTAGTGCTCAAAATGCGATACTTTATCTGACAAACTTTCGCGATCATCTCAAAAGGTTAAAGGTATGATGGTTTCGGACGTAATCGCAGAACTATTTTCAAAATGAGATAGCGAGCCCAGTGACAACATTTTAAAATAAAAACGACAAGTATTGGTCGATCGATTTCATGTCCGTTTTCATGACATATCTTCAGGACAAACAGATAAATCTAGATACAACCTTTAAATACAACAGGATGAGAACTTGTCAAGCTAAAAGAACAATCGGCAATTGCGTCTAACTCCTGAAGAATTGAATACAAGCTAAAAACAATACAATAAGAGCTGATTTACATTTACAATTACGTCTAAAACTGTCAAGGTCACAATGCTAAAACAATAAAATTGGGACTGAAGATTCGTGTTCGTTCATCAAGGTTGAACTATTGATTTCTTTCATGACCAGACTTTCAGCGGTCAGACTTTCAACAGAGAGATAGCGAACATTCGGGTAAGTTAACAAAGAATGCTTCCTACGTAAGTCATGGATTTCTGTCTAAATGCACCAATCTTGGGTAAAAATTGAGCACTATGAGTCTATGACAATCCGACAAACCGATTAGACAATGAAATTATGTCTGTCGACAGTTTAGAAACGGGTTCAGAACGCGGTCCGATATCTATGATTCATACAACTCATACATCCAGGAAGCAATGTCAGTTTGGCGGTAAGCTGTGGCGACAATTCGGTTACACCCATAGAAATTGATGACAATAAAACCTCTAGAATGGAAGTAAAGCTTCATGCAATACACATGGCACATAAATCGCACGCATTTTCACCTAGATTCGCTTGTCAACGGCTGTATGATTGGGCTAGAATCAGTCACATGTGCCATTCTAAGCTTTTCATTGGTGGTTCATACCCGAACTTAGTTCCCCCGGATGTGCCGCGACCTTGAGTCACTTTCCATTCTAGTCAACTTCAGATAAAGAACAATCTATTTCTATGGTTACACTCACAGAAGTAGATGTTTAATCGTGTCACTTTGCTAGAAGTGCAAACTGATTCAAAACGATGACACATGCAGGAACTTATTAAGTGGGTTAAAAGAAATGTTTAATACCTTACAGAGATAGGAGAAATAGTCATGTCGCTTGCGGATTGCTCTGAATTCCTTCAAAATGCTCCGATCGCCACGATTCCTTCAGATTCGAAGAATTCAGATCATTGCGCTAAAGTTTTCTTGATAATGTTGGCCCTTCCGATCATTTTTAAAAAGTTAGCAGGTGCATGAAAAAACGGTCACAAACTTCTCTGTAAAACTTGACATTGACTGTGTCTCTTTGCTGTATGATTCGGTTGATAACAGTCACTGAAGCTTCGCACAATTTGGCGTGTTTAATGTTGAACTGACTGCTTATTTTTCGATTTCTATGGTATTATGTCAGCAGATTGTGCCATTTCATTAATGTTACATGTTCCAATGTTTCCTTTCTAGTCAAACAGAAGAAGAGACGACCTGTCTTATTCTGTGGTTACACCACTCTCGATTAAACTCGCGCTCGTGTAATCGCTCGTGGTGTAACCTTTAATTGTTTCTTTGAGATCTCCGTGATCGTTACTATATGAACCAGAGAGTGAAGCGACATCAGATAGTCAGGAAATTACGCAGATGGAGTGAAATGAACGTTTGATGAACCTTAACAAAGCCGTTGTTGTTTGAACGTTGCAGGCATATTATCGATTCCACTAAAACTTTCCTGTTTTTAATACGAACGCAATGACGTGGAAGTGAATTGAAATCTGAGCAATGGCACTTCCAGAGAATGTTAAGAAACGCTTTTGGTCACAGTCTTTCAGATAATTTGATAAGAGATGGAGAGAAGTTAGTCAGAACTTGAAGAAGAGAATATGCCCTAGAAATATTGATAAAATGAAAGCAGGAAAGCACTGATATTAGTTTTAATGACAACCAATAAATTTCAGCTACCGAACACATTCATTCACCTTGAGGGTGCAACGAGTCGAATGATGCATTGAAACTCGGCAATTAGAAGTGTGTGCCGTAGTCAAGTCCCCAGAACGTGTTCCTACAGGGAACGAGGCCGAATACCAGACTTTCACAAAATGATGTACACCCTACGAAACGGCGCATGAAGTGAATACCAGATCACCAGCCATAATATCATTAATAATATCAGATATTTACAATTATGGCTGCAATTATTGTTTAAGGATAGCATGAGGACTGAGGCCCCAAGAAAGTGAACAAATAACAAAAGCATTTGTTTAGAAAATCGGCCTTCTGATAATTATTTATTTTTCCGAGGTGCACGGCCGACGGTCGGTTTTTTTCGCCAGTGCAGTGTTGAACAAATTGTCAATTGTCATATTAAATTGCGAACTAAGACATCACCCGGGCATTGGAGGTGTCTCCTGCGCTTCCATCTTCAATCTCACTTATATCACTGTCTCTGTACTTGTGTCTGTTTCTCCACGCCCGTGCTCTTCCGCCACATGCATACAGGGTAGACTAAAATTTGGCATTTTAAAAATATTTCCTCTGGCTATCATACTGCACGGACAGGTGCGATCAAAGTACAGTTCATGCAACTTCTTCAAGATTATTGGTGGTCTCTGTGGCACAGAGGCTGAGTGCTTGGTCTAGCGATCTTCTGGTCCAGAGGTCGAGCCCCGAGAATGTCACTGGAAGTCGTCAGGAAGGCCATCCGGACTATGAGATCACAGCGCTCCAGATAGAAGTCTATGTCAGATAGAAATCTACCGTCCAAGCCCCCAGTATTGGGGAGTAGTGACGTTAAACCATTCATTTCATTAACTTGCTACAGACTGAAATTTCAAAGATTAACTTTGTCTTTGATGGAACTTATTGACTGAAACATTCCCTACTCTCCACCGATCGAAAGAAAGCATATTTACCGTGTGAAGTGTTGCTGAAAGGCCATTTCCAATCGCCAGTGAAGGCCCACAGACACGATACACATATGAGAACAGCATGAGACAGCGTGACGACTCGACAATGCCATTCCGAACTCCGATTTCTCCATCTCCATCCGATGGCACGATAAAGGAAGTACCAGGCACCACACGATAATCCTACTCGAGTCAGCGTCTGACTGAGTTCAACCTCGTATCTAGGAGGACCGATAGCTCGCGCTAGTGCTTGCATAAAAGTTGACATCTAAAATAGAAACATGACTGTAAAGGGTGTGGCGCAAGTTCACATGTAATATATATAAAAATTCTGCTTCCCAACAGACTTGCTTCATTGAAACCTGAAACGTTATCCACAAAGAAATCCTATTATCAGAATACTTCAATGGTTACCTGACCACTTGAACTTTAGGACAGTGCAGACACTCATTACTCGCATTTTGCGACAAACTAGCTCTATTTTTCCTGAGCGAAAGACAAGTAAAATTAATCAATGAAAACCTTGATAATTTCCTTCAACAAGTTAAGAAAGTTAAACGATCTCAAGTTAATCCCACACTCATTTTGGAAAGAGAGCTAAAATGCATCTTCATCGCTTCGGAGGCACGTTTACTTGTCATACATAGAAAGTGCTTCAGCTAAGGACGATAGATACACTTAAAAGCAAAGTTGTTGTGCTATGAATGAACTTATGCTAACCTTGGTCAAAATCTTAAAATACATCGTGATGATGTATAAAAAATCTCATTATCATTAAACATTTGGATTTCCTAAATTTCTCCTGAATTGTTGTGTTCAGTCAAGACATCTTTCTGCGATACATTTTTGAACAATTATGGCAACTATGGATAAAAAGCTGCGTATGTGAAGCTTCTGCACTTCGATTGTAAGTCAATGCTCGGCCCAGATGGCTTCCGTCTACTTGCGAAAATACCTACGTCTAGCAGATACCAAGAAATAAGAAATCACTCGTTTGTAATGTTCATTTCAGTGAAACTCAAGCGTAAATTACATAATACTAAAAAATATCACATTACAAAACACGAATCAATCTTCAGAGTAAATTGTTTTCGATGGAAATGAAAAACATCATTTTCGCGACAGAATAAGATTGATAAATGACTAGTATCTCAAGTCGTAGTTTTTCATTTTGAATAAGAAATCGTGAAACAAATTTTCCCTCACCAGTATTTTAACTGATAACCAGCGTGTTATTGTGCACTAGAAGGATTAAAATGATCGTACTGCGTTTGCGGCTAATTGAAACAATTAATTGCGTAGATATGAAATGCATCTAGCACGAGCAATAATTCACATTGATTGCAGTTGGCAGACAAAATTAGGCTTCACTTCTGCTTTGAACAGTAGCACATGTGCAAAGTTCGCCAATCGAAGGCGTGCCTCCGTAGCTCAGTGGTTAGAGCACTGGTCTCGTAAACCAGGGGTCGAGGGTTCGACTCCCTCCGGTGGCTTTTAGTTTTATATGAGAAAGTGACAGACGTTGTTTAATCATCATAAATGAATGTACTTGTCGGAGAGACAAGTTGTTTAATCTTTTCCATGTTTTTAGACTGCCAAGTAATCAATTAAGAAGAAATCCGCCATTTGTTGAAACTGTCCTCAAGTCATTTATTACTTAGCAATGAATTACCCTTTCATGCATTCAACTGTAACATCATTGAACAAATTAGCCGCACAAAAGAAACAGACGCGTGATAGTCGTAGATCATGCAACATCTTGAGAAAGTGTCTGCTTTCTCCTCGGAGCGCGTTCCCGCTGTGGGACAAAAGAGTACTTCACTACAGTCTGTCTCTGATCAATAATAGACTATTAAGTCAATACTTTATGAACCTATTTCATAAAATGATAATATTTTGTTGAATTCTGCTGATAAACGCCGGGCAGCCTGTCAGGCATTGCATTGGATCACTGTTTTCCAACCGATACGATCTGATTTGACACGCATAGATAGCATTTCCATGGACCATGCATTCATTTCTGCGAAAACTTAAGCGGCCGTTATTTTAAATTCCTCTTTGAAATTGGCCGTTATTTTAAATTGGCTTGGGGGTGTGCGCCATGCACACGGTGCCCCCTAAGCTACACAGTAAAACTGTAAACGGTGAACCGGCAAAGCGGGCGTGCATTCCTGGGAGTAAGCGGCAAAATCGTCTTTCATATCATTAATTTGATGTTAACTCTTGAAATATACTTTGTCTTTCTTCATGTACGACAAGAAGTAGCCTGGGGCAGATGAGAATGTTTAAGGCATATTTTCAACAAAAACCTTTTGTTCATCATAAAATTTTCTGATGAAAAGAGCATCAATGATGAATGCAAACAAATACGCTGACCTTTGAACTAACAATGATCAAATCAAGCCATAATTGACATAGCAATGGCTATCAACATTTTAGTGAAAACGATAAATTGTCGACTTCAGATACTAAATAATGAGTTGGCAGCTTCGCAATTCGACATCGTAAAATGCAAAGTGAGACTGATTGCAAATTCAGCATGGTTGATCTTTTGTTATAGCTATGAAATGCCGTGATTCAATGTGTGTTACGTCAATAATCGTGACCATAACAACAATAAGTCCGTAACAACAATGGACATTGAAACATTTATGAAATACAATGTGTAGTCGGGTCGATTGTAATCTTATGTGCATCCAAACAACCTACTGGCACCTGTCATCGACAACATCTTAAGGACAGTTGTTCACTACCAACGCCAAAATTGAAGTAACTTGATTTTATGTGGATACTCAATCGCTTGTAACAGATGATTTCTGATTTTGTGACAAACAAACATTTTTTATTCATGTCGGGATTTCATGTTTCAAAATTTCGAAACTTGAATCGTTCTCCAATCCAATAGTTAAAATGCACTTTAAGCAAGAACTGAAAGGAACTTACATTTTATTGTGATATCTCAGCGTTCATCCATAAAAATCATCCTGCAATGAAAATTACAGGCTGTTAGTTATAGTCTAGATATGAAGCTTCAAGAAAGACAACCAGCATCATTCTTCGAGAGAAATCAATACCGTTCAATGATATAACACAAGCTCTTAAATTTCTAGGAATGCTCAAAAATTTTCCAGCAATTTTCTAATATTATTGTCTCAGTCGTTATTAAATTGAGATGAACTGGCGCTTTGTGTTCATGAGCTGAATTGGCATGTGTAAAATTACAACAACTGCGGTGTGTGCGACCACTGGATCCACAAACGATATATAGGTGTGAGGAGATCTTCAAACGCAGCTGCGTCTCATTTTGTTTGCCCAATATGTGCGGGGCGGCCTCAGGTAAATACTCAGAATGCACAAGGACGAAAAAACGGGGAAGTAAGTGATTAAAAACAATGAAATTAAATAAAGGATAGATCAAATTGCAATGCAAAAGATTTGGGGCTGGTAGGATTCGAACCTACGACGAAGGTTAACTAGACCTATTGAGCTACGAGCCACTTATGCGACTGTGTCAATTGGCGGGAACAAACCCTCACCACTACACATCAGTTGTCAAAGCAATAATAATCAATGAATAAATAACACGTCACAATTGTGGACGCCGACATTAAGACAAGTAGCGGGGATCGATTATCCACCAAAGTATCTTAAACCATGTTGTGAATTCAATTAACAAAAATGAAATCAAATAAACGATAGATCAAATTGCCATGCAAAAGATATGCGGCTGGTAGGGTTTCGTAAGTAGAAATTTCGGCATATGAAAACACAACGTCTTTGACCACATCAATACAAATAACGCGGGAAAACAGGGGAACGCAATATCTAAGAGCCTGTATTTGCCCACGAAGTAGCCATTGAGACAATGTTACCAATCAGGTGCACTTTTAAGTGTCATATTGTCATACAAGGAAAATTATCAAATCTCACGGCATAGATGCAATGAAGGAATCAATTGCTTCATACTTTTCTGATCGGTCCAATGATTGGAAAAAACGTGACAAAAAATTCCGGGCAAAACGTTGGGACATGGGATGTCGAAGTCAAGCAAACCAACAAAATGTTTGGAACTCTTTACAAAGTTTTAAGGGACAGCGATTCGATGGACTATTCTCCAGACTGCTGAAAGAAACTTTCATGGGACTTGTTGGCCCAATTCTTTCAGATCTGCTTTCTCTTCCATACAATGTCAGAAATCGCTGAAAACTAGGATTCAAACTTAAGCAACTTAAGTCAGATGAAATTTTGTTGGAAAGAATCACGAATGCTTTGTTGTCAAACAATTATTATAATTAGTATTAAAAACAAAGTTTTCCGGTCAGCATCCACCGACCATCTTCAGCTAAAGAAGAGATTCAGGGCTAGTAGTGATATGCAAGCAATTCAAACATAAAATATAAATTGTAGCCCAGTACTACCTGTCGCATATCATCATTATCCATCTTCATTGATGTCAATAATTTTGCCCATCCTTTCTTGCCAAACTTCACTCCAGTTATGTTAAACTATGCATCAATTAAGCAGTCCAAGAAGAATTTTTCTTAACTTCGCTGCGAGATCGGTGATGTAGGTCGTCAAAGATGTGCATGATTTTTCATACATTCTATAAAAATAGAAAAATTCGAATAAGCCAAAGCCACGAAAGTGACCTTCCTGATATAATTTTTCCGAAATATTTTGGATTTCATCTAGATAGACCCAAATGATGAAAATATGTGAATTTCAAGAAAATCTGAGAACCTTTGCCACTCACTTTTCCGAAATTTGACGTTTTGATGTGGAATGACCCATGTATTATGTTTGAATTGCTTACATAGCACTATTAACCCTATGATGAATTCCTTTTTTACTTGAAGATGGTCTGTGGATGCTGGCAAATCACTTAAATTATTGCGCCTGAAATAATTCATAAATGCTGCATTTTATCAACACAATGTAGATAGAATAATTAAATATGCTTACTATTAATTTTGCTTAACGTGACATTTTATAGAAATTACTGATAGCTATTCAATCGAGTGAATTGCACCAATTTATTTATCAACATGCATTCGAATAACATCTTGTTTTTGAACATTGAGTAATGTCAGGTGTCAATGCACTAATGAGAAGATCTATTCTTATTGCCTAAACCTACATCCATCGTCCGTCAAAACTTTGACCTTGGAATTAGTTTCTAGCACGCTCAATACAATGAGCAACAAATGTGCTCTCATGTGTATTCTGTTTATTAGCAAAGTCACACTCGTTCGTGTCCACCTGTCTTGACGCTAGTTACCAAACTCCAACACAAGTGGTTCACCGCACACAGGTCTGAGCGTATGTGTGTGATGTGAGATGACCTTTGACATAATGCATAATACACATTGCACATAAGTTGCAACTATTTCAGCACTGACATTAGATTTTATTAAAACACGTGAATTACATTGAGCATTTATCATTATTATTATTATTATCATTTATTATTGAGCATTGAGATCCTGGTATTGCCACTGCTTCTTAAATTAGAAGCTTAAGTATTTTGTTCCTCAATTTCGAATCTGATTTTGCAATGAAGTGATTATCAGAATTTCCAAGCTTTAATCATACATTGGCATTGATCGAAAATATCATAATTGCAGGGCTGGAATCGGTAATCTTCTCGGTTAACCGGTTACACTTTCTCTGAACCGGTTAAAATCGGCTACAACGTTTGATGAAATTTATCTTCTATAATGAAATCAGGTTGAACTATACATTGGTTTCATCGTGGAGATAACTAGTCTCCGTTTCACAATCCAATCAAATTCGTTCATTGCAATTGGCAATTCTTTAGTTTTGTGCTATTTCCCTACACATGACGTTGGTGGTGATCTAAAAGCGTAAAATACAATTCTTTGTATCTATTGGCTGGTGTTATCGGGTTTTCTGCGTTATCTCTGCCAATCGAAATACAGCATTTCAACAAACGTCATCTTAACTCTTAAATCTAGGGAGCAGGGAGAACTGAAGCATAGCTTTCAACTTTCATCCTACAACCTGTGTCACCCATAAGCGCAGCATTGGTCCAGCGTTAAAGGCAAGTTGTAACACGAACATCCTTTTGATACCGGTATCTCAATTTGCCGTGATCATGGATTTGGAGGCATTTTCAGATGAATAGGCTACCAGTGATACGAAGGCGACTTGCAACAGCATGAATTGAACTAAACGTGAAGTAACGTGAAGGAGGAATTCGGTCGAAACCCAAATTGACTAGGTCCGTAGTTGCTGATTAACCTTGACAACCAAATAAATGCCGTGAATCCTTATTTAACCGATTTTAACCGGTTAAAAAAAATTAACCGGCCCCAGCCCTGTATAATTGAGTTAATGTAAATTAGGCTTTTGAGGAGACTTATATCTAATCAAAACATATCAGTAGGTCCATCGCTTGTTAAAAGTGAACTGTTTATGAAACTGTCTTGCAAAATATTGTTTTTTTTCAATTTCTATAGAAATGTGATGCAAATGCATTTAACGGAAGAAAAGCATTGCATTCATTTTCGATGACAATTGATTAAATGTTATGTACAACGATTTATGAAACGGGGTGCACACACTGGCAAGTATAAATCATTTTACAATGAGTGAAGTGATTAAAACGTTTGACTGACAGGACTCGAACTCACAACCCGAACCCAGGTGATGCAACCCTGCTGCTCTAACCAACTGAGGCACTTTAAGACAATTCTCAAAACAATATATTCGTGCTCTACTTATGCATGATGGTGTAGGATTCAGAAATAAGACAGCATCTGTAATCACGTCATTTTATATTTGTCTCGTTGCTTTCTGCATGATACGAGGAGCGGAGAGAGGCGCTAGCGGCTTTTCGCACTGTTTTGAAGTTCAGTTATCATCAGTTCAGAGCTTTATTTGATATACTGGAGAGTCTTAGTTCGGTTGTTTCGGACCATGCTGAAGAGTCGTATATGCATGCATATTGTGTGCAGGTTCGCGCCATCTATTTCTAGGACAAAACCTCACATTTACTTCGCTGCAGTCCGGGCAGCACGCAAGTTCTTGAAAATTAGAACCAGAAACCCCTGCCATTGAAGAAGAGCTTCACGTGGAAGTCGAAAGTTTGGCGAAATTAGAGAATAATGATCTTATTGCACAAGAGCCTGCGACAAATTTGGACCAACTTCTCACAGATGTGTTAAAGGAGGACTTGATCGAATTTGATGATTCGGGATCCGAGTCTGATGTAGAGGAGGTGCAGGTAGGCTTACCCACCACCGATGAATGCCTAACCTTCCTAAAACAGATCCGTGACAAGTTCACATTCAGCACACTTCAGGTTCCGGTGTTATTGTGGTAGAACAAGCCCTCCCCAACCTTCCTCAGAAGCAGCTTCGCATCACGGACTTCTTCGAGTAAATAGAAGTTCATGTTGAAATACATAGTTGAATAGTTGAAGCTGTTTATGAAACGATCTTCGAATAGGTGCTGGTTATCTGCGATGCAAATTCTGACGTAAAAAGGATACATAAACAACATGCATGTACACACAATATCAAAGCTTTACCTTTTTGAATATCCCATGACCATATCCAAGACGAAGTTAAGCGGTGACTAGATTTATTATACGTAACCAAATATACGTATTCTCGCAAATAGATACAAAGTACATAAATATATTATACAGGCACGATATTTGGGGAATGGCAGTTAATTAACTATCATAATATATATAACTGTATATTTGTGACAGGCATGTCTAATATGTATTGCATGTAGTTAAGCATGCATTACCAGTGACGAATAGATTGTGATATACTTCGGAATTTTTATACAATCGGTTTTTAATGCTATTTTCAGGGAGAAAAATTAGTGTAGAAAAACCGATTCCGACTATAATTGCAAAACGCAAATTCTGTATTTCACCAGGATGAGATAGATGGAAATTCGTCTTCATATTCTCTTCGGAAAGCTTGGTGGTAAAAGCGAAGAAGATTGAAAAGGTGCTACCAACTGCTAAATTAAAAATTATGAATATGTGCAATTGTCGCACAGTAACGCTGTAAGAAGTCACAGCCCAGCTTGTTCTAATTCACTTGCACCTTCAGTTGTGAGACTGACATGTATGACAAGTGCGACTTCTTTGCAAGTGTGATGAAGCACATTGAACTGATTTCTATGTCATTGCAGAAACTCTACCTTAACAATTCAACAACTATATCCAAAAACTGAATGAGTTTCAAACATGGAGATCTTTCATCTTTTTCCCCTGATACATAACGGTAATATTTCATTAAGATTTAACGGTATAAACATTTCAAAGATTAGAATGCCTGTCTGAACTGCTGATATCCGAGCAGAAATGCTTTAGATTCCGATGTCTAAAGAGAAAGCATATTAAGACGTGATCTAGTTGATCATTTGATGTCACAGAAGTTCATTCCCTACATCATAGCAATAGCAACTGAAAGTTAATCATGCAGCAAGCTACAAAAAGAATAGAAAACACAACAGAGAGATAGAGAACAGTCGGTTAAGTTGAGAAAGAATGCTTCCTACCTAAGTCATGGATTTCTGTCTAAATGCAGCAATCTTGGGTAGAAATTGAGCACCATGAATCTATGACAAACCGATAAACCAATTAGACAATGAAATTCTGTATGTCGACAGTTTAGAAACGGTTTCAGAAATCATTGGTCACGCGGTCCGATATCTATGATTCATACAACTCATACATTTAGGAAGTGATATCAATTTGGCGGTAAGCTGTGGCGACAATTTCGGTTATACCACTTTCGATTAAACTCGCGCTCGTGTAATCGCTCGTGATGTAACCTTTAATTGTTTCTTTGAGACCTCCGTGATCGCTACAAAAAGAATACAAAAAACAACAGAGAGATAGCGAACATTCGGGTAAGTTGACAAAGAATGCGTCCTGTATAACCTGCCCACAGTATTCTAGGATTTTCCGGAGTAACTTTAAACGCAACAGACACGAGACACAGCTTGCACAGAAAGTAATTGCTTATAACTCTCTTCGATTGTTTATCTTCATCTGAAAATGGCAGTCAATCTAGTCATTTACAAATGATGCTTCCTAAAAACGCACCTAATTCGGAGAATGTAGTGTGTCATACTACCACTGGAGGAAGATGTCCTGATTAAATTTAATTCAGTCATAGCTCTTAAATTTGTTTGATAGTAGGCCTATCACTATCGGATTTTCCTGTCTATTCTGTTTTGTCTAAACATAGCGAGGAGGTTACAAGGCTACAAGCTGTGTGCCTTACTCTACAGCTCATTCCATCACATGAATAGCTCAGGCGTTAGGCGTACATTTTGTTTTTTCTTCAATCATCAGTAGACCACATCGTAAATGTCACGAAATCGGACGTGAATGTAGGATTTTGCATTAGTGAGAACACAGCCCGGCTATGGTATGCTCAAGAGACCCTTGAAGTCGTACATCGGCAAGAATGGTATCGATTGCTTCAAAGCCACTTGCAATTCGGCAGATTATCGATTGCATTTGAGTCGTGGTTAAGTTAATAGGGCTTAAAAGCTTTCGGGCGTGTGTCAAGCGCTTTCAAATGGCTTTCAACAGAATTGGGTGGGGTTTGAAGACAATGGACTCCGACAGTAATTTGATCGTAAAGCAGTCCAGCTATGCTTTTTTTAGAAAATCAACCATTAATTTAGGGCGTCTTGTTCTCCCATTGGTTACTGCATGCATTAGAATGTTAAGTGAACTAGGCAGTAGGCCTATATAGTATGTCGTAGAATCTCATTCTCCAAACACTACGCAATATAATAACGCAATCTACCATCAACCAACGTCGTCTAAGGTAGCTAAAAGCTTATCATAATAATCAGTGGCAATGCGTGCTCTTAGATCATAGGCCTTCGCTCGGCATTATCCTATTTCTATGCCAGATATTTTTATGTTACAACATTAATCCTGATAAAAGTGAATTTTTTCTACCAATTCGACCCTGTTTCCCGAACATTTTTAGTGCCAAGTGAATGTGCACATGAGAAGCTGATTGCTGATGTCGCTAAATCGCCTTACTCAAGGAGCTCAGATCACTACCCTCTCTCTTTCCAGAATCGATTTTCTCGAGTAAAGGGAAGCCAATTAAGGCCAACAACAGAGTTTATTGTGTTTCTTACAGCCGGTCACACACTGACTCACACAATTGAAATTTTGATGCATTGAAATGTCTTGTATATTCCTTATTTCTTCTGATGTGAGTGATTTCAATTTTCATATCAGGTGTTGGCCTACATTGCCGGATGACTGTCATCTTTTCAGCATATAGCCATCAGGCGAAAGGCGTGGTTATGAGCTCATCTGCATTACCAAACATAGCGTCACATCAATCACGCAAAAACAAATAATGGAATCCTACCAAATCTGATATTCGAGTCAGATATATTGCTCTGCACTCATTGGCGAACGCTCATTATCTGATCGCACACTTTGTCTGAACGTCATCTGCTGTTGGTTGAGGTGTGACCTCTCTGAAAAGTAAAGAAGGTAGCGAAAATTGGGTTGCCTTTCTATGTTAGGTACCTCGCCTCGATCACCGATTGCGGATTATGCCAATGAGACAAGTAAGCGAGCGCATGTGTTTTTAGAATCTCATTCCAAAAATTGGAGAAGGCTATCAATCCGGAGATCGGGCTATCAATTGGAGAAGCTCATGTCTATCGAGAATTCCGAGATTGGTGAGGGCGTGCACTTGCTGCCCTCACACACTCACACAGACAGACAGCTCAATGCTCCGTCTGTACACACCACTACCGTGTGTTTAATTGTTCGAAGAAAACAGCTGTGATTCGAGCACGCGCAGTGAAACTATTCACTCTGAGCGTCTGATTTTGATGCGGAAAGCTGAGCACAGCTATCACGATGAGCTATCAAATTTAAATGAAATCTGATGAACGATGATACTTTTCATTTTTATAACTGTTGGTAGATTATTTCTGAGGATGCGCCGAAGGCCTGAAAGGCACGGACACAACGCCACTGATAATAATGTATACCAAACGTCTGAAGTGTGTAGATAATATTTCTTGGCTCAGAGGAAGCTCATAATACGAAAGGATGTCTTAATACAGGTAACTGTCCGAATAGATTTTGGCAATAGTTAGTCTGTCGTAATAGAGACTTGATAATAGAGATAATAGCGATAATGATAGAGATAAAATGGAATATTTGTCTTTATCACAGGAAAAGCTTAATTTTCACTACTGTTTTGACATTTAAAGTGTGACTGCTTACGTGAGATGGTGGAATCGATGAAAGGGCCCGATAACAATCATGAACAATCAGTAGGTGCTCAAGGCTTCTTGACTTTTTAACAAGCATCCACGTACCATCTTCTAAAATCCTCGACAAACATCTTCGAAAGTGAATGCAAATTTTTCGAAATGGTGCCCAAAATGGCATTACCTAATTTTTTACACGATTTTCTACTGGAGTAGTTGCTTAACATTGTTTTCTTCCATTTCCTAGATTCTTCGAATTTTTTAGCCGCACGGTGTTTTAATTTAACTATCAGCATTATTTGCATCTCATCTTCTTTAGGTTTTCCAACGTCCTGTAGTAGCTTCTGCACTTACATTCTCTTCTACGTAACTACGTACTTCAACAAAACGTCAAGCAAATTTTATCAAAGTTTCTAAATTATGAAATTTAGTCAAAAAACGACCGAAAAATGGACTAGACTTTCTACAACTCTAAATGCATTCTTTTGAATTGGCTATTGAATCAGATGCTTTGGAAATTTGTACACCCTATATTTATTTTTCAAAGCAAATGGAACACGGGGAAAAAGAAGTAAGCTACATTCTACAAGGTGTTCCAAAAAAGTACTTGTTCATGAGGATAAACATGAGTTTTTCTAGGACACCACTACATAGCATATCTACTAGAACTATAACTCAAAAATGGTGTGACACCATGTTTTTAAATGTCAGTCAAACATGAATCAACATGGTGGTAGTAGGCTACATAAGCACAACTCTCCAATTGAACCTTTATTCAAATCAACAAATACGTTCTGTTATTGACCTATGGTAAAAATGAATCTTTCGATCCAATAATATGTTTAATGCAAAGTTTTGTCTCATTTATTCCTTTGTAGTTGATGCACGAGTACATGTAAATTGATGATTTTAGGAAAATTCATATTTAACACTTATGTTCATTGAACACCGAATGTTAGATTCATATTATTTATAGCATGCCTAAATACATCTTACGACCATCTAGAATCCATCATACACACATCGTTAAGAAAGTAAAAATTGTCTAATCATAATCAATCTATGGAGCACTAATGTCGGAAAATGAAAATTTGTACATTGCTACCTGCTTTCAGCACGCAACAGTGGCATTACCAAGCCTTCATTTTTTACGTGATTGTAACATAGAAGTCATTGCTAACATCATGAACTTCTAAATTGTAGACGAATGTTATTTTACAGGAAGTCTATCGATAGATCTAGATGCATAAGTAGACAATGGAAATACCATATGAGATTTCTCGGCAAGTAATGAACAAATCAGAGGTTGATTTGTAAAGTAGCCTACTTACCTTGAAATCCCGTATGGTATCCCTACATTGAAGCCATAAGTTGATGTCACCATTATTCATGAACTGTAGGTCGATCAAGAGATAATAAATCGCTGGTCAGAGTGGTGTGATAAAATATAACGTCGCTCAGTCCATCTGATCTTTGAAAAGGAAAACTGATAACAAATTTGCTATCAAAATATGCAAAATAATAACATTTTCATCATATAATCAATGATTATTCTGAATATATTTCAGGAAGTTTGTCCTTCAACACAGGATTTTCAAATTTCCCTGAGTTTTTCCAGCTTTCCTTGTTTGCTGCATTTTCCAGGTCGTTATACACCCTGCAGTTACATCGACAGCCGAAACTTTTATTTCTGCTTGAATCGAAACCAAACTTGCTCGCACCTTCTCAGTATCATTCCATACAGCGCTTCCAAACATAATAGTAAGCGGGTAACACTGGCTTGAGAAACACTTCGCGCAATGAAAACGATGCGCAGCCAATTTTGCGATTACTTTTTTGCCGACACAGCCTTGTACACCAACAGCTAAAACTTTGCAATACTGCCTGAACTGAAGCCAAACTTGCTTCATACGTCATCAACTTTCTCTAGAGTGTTTTCAAACTCAGCAACTTTCGGTGGAATACCAGTTCTGTGACAGAACTCAATTGGTCGAAAGATGCATTTTCTGGCATTGTTAAGATTGTAGATCTTCATCTGAGAATGGCAGTTACACTGGCAGCCAAAACTTAGTTAACATTAGTGCACTGGCACCTCTCCTCTTATCGCTCCCAATTTGCTCTCCTCCCATTCAGGCCTATGTGAGTTATCTGATGTGAATCTTTTAAGAAATGTTTCGAACAATTATGATTGTTGATGTGTAAAATAACGTGCATTCATGACGAATGCACACCTCGGAAATATTTATGACATAACATAGGTCCTATTCTCAATGCTAGCCTGTGGATGACATATTGCAATCAATGTGGCAGCCGCAGCCACTACTTTTCACATACGGTATACGTATATCTGTGAGCAAACATGACAACAGATGTAGGCCAATGTTTGAACAATTCCTCATGTCAATTTTGTCTTTCTCACAACAAAGAGCTTGTAAAGACAATGCAGCACAGCACATGAACGTATTCGAGCAAGTAGTTACGTTAGTAAACATCCGGTCTACACCGACTTAGTCGATGCAATTTCGGGCTTGCGGCTATTACACTGGCTGAGTTGGCAGTACTCATTTTCTGATAAGGAAGAACAGTAGAGAAATTAACAGTAAATAGGCACTAAATGAAGTTTTCAATGGCTCGGCTTGATACAAACAAGCAAAGCCAGAGTACAAATATGATAAAGTAGGAACAAGCCTATTCATAACTATGGAAATGCAGAAAGTGGTAGAAACAAACTTCACACAGCATTTAACCACAACCCAACCGATTACGCAACACCCCTAGAGACCAGTCCTGTACAAAATAAGCGATCAAGAGAACCATCCACTTTCTTGAAAAATGTATCAATTTCATAGAATCACCGACACTCAACAATAAACATGTAACATATAAACATACAAATGATGCAACCAACACCACAAGCTAATGTCAATGATCCGTAGGTTGTCCCGTTAAGGAGATGATTAAATTTCGGAAAATCCGTGAAAGTAAGCCAATTTTAGCAGCCTGCTGTGACCGCTGCAGGGCATGGATGAGGATGGGAAGTGAATTTTGCATCCAATAACGTTGTGTTGCTTGCGCTATTTGAGTGAATATGTTGGCCGTTATTGTTAAGCATGTTTTTGGTTGAGTGTTGGCGAATCCATGAAATTGATTCATTTTTTTGAAGATGTTTTGTTCTCTTAAGCGCGTTTTTTTTGCAGGACTGGTCTCTAGGTAGCATTGCGCCATCAGCAGGGTTGTGATTAATTGCTGCGGGAAGTTTGGTTTCTCTACTTTCCGTATATCCGGAGTTATGGATATACTTGATGTACTTGTTACCACTTTGAAAGTGTTGTATTGACTTTTGCTTTTTCGATGCATGTTGACTTTTTTGCTCATAGCCAAGAAATATGCTTGCTTCTCTCAACAGATCAACAACGTCAAAAAAAAATTTTGAAGAAGGCAGCAATATCATGCAATGTTCTAATGCATTCCAAACAAACTGCGTTGTGTTAACCTTGTGTATAATTTTAAAACAGAGTAAATATATGTTGATCTCTTGCGACATAAACCGACAACTATCTTCGGCGGTTTAATCAATTTTAGTTGATTTCTTAATAATGCATAATAACACTATGTCTTCTATGATTCTGGCAGATAACAAAAGACAACTTCGCAACCACGAGAATCAGCAAATCAATAATTTTTAAAAAAGATCTTAAAACATAGTTAGCATTTAAGTAGTGCACTTAAATGCTATTTACATTTCTGTGAAAATTTCATGAAATTTCTGTATGCAGTATGTTCCTCCCTATACCGGGTATAACAATCTTGAGACAATTGGTAGCTTTCTATGATTCTTGCTTGATTACGAGATAGACTCTGTCTAAGACGGTCGCATAATTCTTCACTCGTCTATTGACGTCATTAAGTACACAGCGACTGGAATGGAGGACATCGACATAAGGTAGGTACACTGGGTATAGAGCAATGACTCCGTATTTCCATCTTGGAATGGAAGTCTACATGTATATAATTGGATTTATGCCTGTGATGAATGGTCTGTTCATAGAGTAAGTATATTAGGTAGAGTGGCAACTCCATATTTACTACATCCCCAATGTGCATGCACTTTCGATTTTATTGAATGAACTCAAAGGAGATACAATCAGAATTGTTTCCAAATGTGAGACATGCGCATTTATGCACTTTTGAAGAAATTACAACGGAATTGTTTGATCATGAC
>CAJQUW010008778.1:0-44419 GCA_907163375.1 Prostheceraeus crozeri
GGGACATCGTACTCCGAGTGCCTGAAATATGTAAACCGCTACAAAGGACCAGAGTTCATGCATTATAAGGACTGGTCAGATCCACTCGGGATTCGCATTAGATGGAAACGTACTTTAAAGCTGTTGTATAATCAGTTGCTTTATCACTTGTGTATGTAATGCAAAGAACTTGGAAAGCATCCTGGAAATTTCATCAGAAGGCTCTTGGAAACTCCTGGAAAAACGATCCTTGAAGACCGCGGCAACCCTGCTGAAGATCTCCCTTCTATTTTTTTACAGCCTTTTCACCCTTAGCACAGCTATGAGCCATGAACGAAGCTAGGGGTTGCTCAATGAAAACTAGTAAATTGAGATAGTTTATCGTTTTTTTTTCACCTAATGATATTAAAGCTCTCTTGATGCTGTTTCCGTTAATGTACTAATTGTGGTCGTTTTTCTGTGCAGGTACAATAGCGTCGGCCAACTGTATTGTGCCATTTGTCAAACAGCTGTGAAGAGCAACGTTCTTTGGGATGCTCACTTGATGAGTCGTCTTCATAAGCAGGTCAGTGATCGAATGATAGGTGGTTTTATGATATAAAGGAGTGAGCAATAGTTGAGAATGTAGTTAGTTAGTAGTTAGTACCGCCAACTAACTACTTGAATATTGGCTGATAGAAAATTGACATGCTAATTATGTCATACAGCTAAATTCGACTGAACGAACTGAAGAGCTCTTTAGTTCTTCAATTCTGACGCGTTGAATTCTCTACGTTTATTTCTCATTTGCGTTGCCGTAAAAGAAGGAAAGATAGCGTCTATGCATTGTCTTTCGTAGATGAAACGCAGTGTCTATGGCTGCTGGAATCACTGTTCAAAAATACTTAAGTCTAAGAACACCTTTCTCTAGTTGTCTAGCATGTACTTCCCACTGAGATCTGTTTTTATGAATGTTCTTATTGTATTTACTTCTGAAGCAGCATGCCTCCTGCGCTTATGTGACCCTAGCATGTATGAAAATCAGCGATAATTACCGCTCATCAGCTTGTGTCTGCGTTTCTTGGCAGGTTTGTGAAGTGAAGGTCAATAAGCTTGGCTTCAGAAATCCGAGAACGGAAAGGGTCAGTCTGACAGTCAAGTAAATCGATGTAAAGCTCAATACTAAGACTTGACAGTCAATACTTTTTGGTTATCATCCTATCAATGAATTCAGAGATAATCTCTTGTGTTTATTGTGGACATTTAGTCGCGAAAACCCTAGCGAATAAAGCAAACATTTATTGATAAACTGTTAAAACATTGTAAATGGGTGTTTTTTAGTATGAGCCAAGTATCTTTTATTTTCCTGAACATTAATTGATGAATAATATAATAATTCATTCTGCATAATTGTAAAATTTTGACATGAACTATCTCTAAATATGAAATCACAACATCGCCTCTAGAGGCTTTGTAGGCATGGCAGAATATCACCCTATTCAACATCGTTTTGAGTGGGTTACGAAGATAAATCTCGCAAAACTAGGAATTGAATTCTCCATGCGGCTGACATCTTTCAAGTGGATTTTCCTCGGTGTGGAAGTAGTTTGATAGACGGCATTTATGTCAGAAGTTATTTCAAATTAAGGACTGAGGTCCTGAAGTAGATCCTCTGTCCGAGTCCAGACTGGTGCCATCATGCTTGACAATTGTTATCCTTGAACTTCGATGTCACAGATGTCTGATATCTATGAATATATTTGCATGGTATGGGAAAGAACCTGTCTCGTAGATAGAATAGATAGGCCTAAGTAAGATTTCTATCCCCGAATGTAGAGTGATTTGAATTGCAAAATATATTGAATTTCATACTGTTGCAGCAACAAGAAAATCAGCAGAGGCAAGAATTACAGAAGAATCTGAAGCGAACTTCAGACGCCAACACTTCTCAACCTCCCAAAGCAGCTCGTGTTGAATTTTCGAACTCTAATCGGCTTCCTCTTGGAAACTATGCGAGCTCGGATGATGAAGACGAAGAGAAGAAAACAGCCGATGAGGGCCTCCCCGCAGGTAACTTCGATTCCGTTCTTTCTCTTGCTGCTCCTTCTGTGAGAGTGTCGTAAATTTCATACACGTAAAATACCACTTAATGACTACAATCCGTTTCATAAATAGTTAGAAATTAGTTAAAACATCAACATTTTATAGTATACAGTAAGTTTTAACTATAATTGAATGAATTTATTTCCTATACCATATTAAATATTTTTCTTTGTTATATGTTGGCCCAATAATGGTCTAGTCATTAAAAGGACGATGGATGCGTTCCCTAGTAGCCAGATTCGTCTCCTCTAAGTTTTATTACCTTTCGGATGCGATTAGGCATGCTGCTGATCAAATTTCTGCTCATCTGTTGATCAATCTGATTCCACTCCAGCCTCACACGATTCCAACCGATTCAAATCATTGCCAGGACAAATTCGTCGACAACTCGCCGTTTCAAGGTAGACCAGACATGCTCGATTGGATTCAAGTCCGGAGACTTTACCGGCCAGTCTAAGGTTCGTATTCCTGCCCGTCTTTTATACGATTGAGTTGCCGTGGCACGATGGCATGGAACATTGTCATCCATGAGAATCAATCAGATGATGGATTGCCTAAACTGAATGCTAAAGGATGAACATCCTCTTCGAGTACTCGAACGTAGCGTTCGGAATTCATGCTTTCCCTCATAGCATGCAGTGAACTCCGACCATCACTCCAAATGGCTCCTCAGATGAACAATTTCCTGCAATGGTCCTGACTCCTCGATGTAAAAAACAACCAGGAATGTCTTGCCCAGACTTCAGCCAAAGGCGTAGACGTCCATCTTTGAATTTTAATCGGACAGCTGCCTCATCCGATTAAACAGCACGTGACCACTGATTCCACCGGTGGCAACGTTTCATTGACCACTGTAGTTGTAGTCTCAGTTTCTTGTGTCACTCGGACAGATTCAGCTTCGATGGTCTCTTACGACTGGGGTAGTTCAACTCCTTAAGTCGTCTCCAAACAGTTGTCCTTGAAAGATTTGAACCTGCTGAATCTCAGATAAAGAGGTGGAGGGATCACTATCGACCACACTGTTGATGTAGCGATTTGACGTGCGAGAAGTCAGCCTTGGTCGGTCAGAAGACCTTCCATCTGGCCGCTGACAGCCTCTTCGCAACCAAAAGTGAATAGTACTTTTGAGGACCTTTAATTGTTGCAACACAGCAGTAACCTTGGCTTGACTCCTAAGATAGCCTTTTTGATAAGCTTTCCGTACAGCAGTTCGCATGTTACTGAGACACACAAAACAAATGAAATGAATGAATTCAATGTCTTTTGATTGCACAGCATTGTTCTCGTCTGCCTAGACAAGCATTTTAGACAATGCACATACAACGATCAACAGCCGCATAGTAAAGAAATCCATCTGTGTGAGGAAATGTGTGGTCAGTCATGCATGCGTGAAAGTGATGAGCCACGCTTTCTGGGTAGCGATGAAAATGAGAATTCAATTCCAAACAAATTGCTAAAGATTGAAACATTATTTAGTCTACTGCCTGCTATATTTGGAGTATAGGCATGTAATTTTCAAAGAAGCAATTTCAGAACATGAGCTGCTTTCTAGACATATAAAGTTTGTTGAATTTGGAAACGACTTTCTATACGTAATTTGCGGTTACCCATTTCAATTCTTTATGAAACAATCTGTATACTGACATCGTATAGTTGTGATCTTCTCCTCTAGAGGCGTACTTGTGTTTCAAAAGAATTATATTTCTTTGACTTAAGTCAAAATTTAAATAATGAAAAATTAAGCAAAATTTTGAGAGTTAGAAGCAGGGTTTCGGAGCCTTGGTCCAGCCAGCTACCGACCCAAAACTCTTCGACATATAGGCTAGTTGGGCCGCCAACATGAGATCGAAAAAAGGAGAAGAATGATGTGCACCCTATGGTCACTGCGAAACTGTACTTCTATCGCGGTCTACGCGGCAACTCTTCTTGTCAGATAAGATCAGAGAAAGGAGATATAAATTCAATGGGAAGCAGACTGAAGTTTTCGGTAAAATGACATTTGTCTGTTTTCTGTGATTGAGTGAGAAGTAGTACGGTAAGTGCTTAGAACCATCACCAGGTCATGCAATTCATGCACCCTTGTTTAAGAAGCTAAACACATTTAGATTCATCAAATCGTTCTTTTTGTTGTCAGGCACAACATCTTGATTAAATTCTAGCTAAAACTTACTATCTTTAAATACATTTTCGCATACATCACCGATCGGAGGTGTAAACACATGCAGGATAGAATATATATAACCTGAAGATGTTCGCTGCTATAAATTATGACTGATAACTTTTGGTGGTGCTTCTTACATCAGACTTTTTATAAGACATCAGTCGCAGAAGGAGCCAAATCTTCTCTACTTTTAGGGGACTGATTGAAGTCTCTGATTTACAACTTTTCCAATTCATTAGTAAGACATATAAAATCAAACGTGCGATGATTTCATACATTCTCAGGTCAATAATGAAAATCTCAGATCAATGGTAGAATAGTTGCTTCAACTGTCACATATCTCATTTTCATGATAAATACCTACATTCATTAATTTATCGTTGTATCACAACTACAATGTACCATAGATATAGGAAATCCCTTAGGTGATGTGAAACTTCAAAAGAGTTTTGTTTTCAAAAAACTTGTAAAAAAGTTAGGCATGTCAGATCTAGCGTTCGCCATCTCAGATCAATCATACTCTCAGCTCAATAGTGAGGTATGACCTTGAATCTCAGTTCAACGAAAAAATCTCGATTTCAATAGTCAGATGCCTCAATTCATTAACAAAACTCAAAGTTCATTAGTAGGAATGAAACATTTTGTAGTCAGGGTTGTGTTGCAGTTCATGTCGCGTACAGTTATCAGCCTCAGAGAAAGAGCGCATCATAGCTTCCTATGAAGCTAATGAAGACTACATAGAGGTGATCAGAGTACTTGGAGAAACATCTGGAACAGCCTACTTCACAGTCAGGCGCTATATATTATATGGTGTGGTTACTCGAAGGCGCGGTGGACCGAACAACCGGGAAGTCGATGAAGAAATGATATCAATCGTTGTCGACACTGAGGGAGAATCTCCGGAATTTGCACTATCGAAGAGTACATGAAACAAGCTTAAGACATTACATTGAAATCTTCCGCGGCAATGTGCTCGGTAGATGCGAAACCTGACAAAGTTCGCGGTCAAAAAGAAAAAAAAGACAAAGAATCTTGGACAAAGTAGTGAAGCGAACACTAAGTGCAAGCATCGAAGACTTACGTGATTCCTAAAAGACCAAGTGCTGAATGGAGTTATTCAGATGTGAATTATGTCTTAGTTTTAAGTGTAATCATTGACATCATAATAAACTAATGTTTATTAATTACTATTATTTATTATTTTATAATTACTAATGTTTTAATACTAGACATAAGATGGCAAAAATTCAGAAGACTGTGCATTTGTTATGCCATTTTTACTGACAGAGTTAATGTAACAGTCAGCTGACGTCAAATCAATCCCTGCAATATCCGTTTTAGACTGCGGAATGATTTTGATTAATTTCTTCATATATAAATACGTTATAGCCCGTTAGAACGTCAGCTGAGATGGAATTCAATGATATAGATATAAGATGAAATGATATGATATAAGATGGAAATATTCAATTTAAGTGCCGGCTGCTTTCAGAACCCTGACAGAAATATATCGATGTGTTTAAGCATACAGTTGTTTTGGGCTTATGCATGATGATACTGCGTACTTAACCTTTCCGATCGCAATTTGTCCGACCAGGATTCGAGCACAAGTCAGTTAGAAAGCTAGGCAATTGTTGTTGAATATTAACAAAGCTGCTTTTCCGATGAGCAATTGTGAGCAACTTTATATTATATTGCTGGTAAAATCGATTGAGTTAGAACATCTTGTGTAACAGAGGCACTACTGTGAAAGGATGTACTTGATTAGCTTTCTAGCTCAAGTTGCACGAGTTGCAGTCGGGAAGAAAGGGAGTTACCGTCCTTATGAACTTATTTTGTGTGACTTAATTTTACCGGTAGGCCTATAGCATTTTGACAACGTGATGAATTGAGATCTAGGGAATCTCACTAGAAATTGTTGTGCTGTCTACAATTTGTGTTATAATGGGATTGATTATTACATTTTGCTTTGATTTCGCTGAAATTCAAAGTGATTTTCTGTTTGGATTATTCAAACAACACTTATGACTTTTTGAAGGCCATTTTATACAAAGACAGCGAAGCTAGATGATAGTTCTTTTGGTAGATAGGCTACACCTTTGTGTAAGATTTATCTAGCTTTATAATCCAATCGCGCATTTTACACTTTCTTATTGTTATAGTCAATATGAAACATTTATAATTATTTTTCTTCAAGCAATTGTGTTTATAATTAGAACAATAATGTGAAGCAACAAAGTTTTCTTATCTTTATTGACTAATTAGATAAAATTGTTTGTGTAAATTTATCAGTGCAGTCTGACCCTGCTTTGTACTGTTTTTATTGTTCAAGTTTAAATGCAAAATTTTGCGACAAGGGCTTTCCCATTTTTACAATATCGCTTTCAATGAAATTATTCAGTTTGAAATATTTTTTATTTTTCAGAATATATTTCTTGTACTTAATAATGAATAAAAGGCGTTGGCAGTATGAAGCTGCAAAAATACACTAACTTTAGAAAGATTTGATTAAAAATTGATAGATTAACCCATGGTGCCGGGAACGAACGGCGCACGTCATCGGATCTGCATAGGAATATTGAAGGATGCTTCTTTATGTTCTCAGAGCAGTGTATGAAGACTCTGTCCAGCAGTTTAAGATTTTTTAATTTGCACTGGAAGGGTATTCTTTGACAGTCATCCATGTGACATTGGCTGATTTTTCGATATTTTGAAGTTAGATTTATACAACTGGAATGATTGAAATAGGTGCTTGCACTGACCTTTCGAAATCCGACTGTAGTTGTTCATTTACTGAGCAAAGGAAATCTTGATAAAGGATGCAAATTGAATATGGGCAATTATTGCAGTATATTGTAATACTATAGTGTACGACTGAGCGAATTCTTGAGCGCACGAAATACTGTAATGAGGGGAACAATCCGAGAAAATAGGGGTGTTCCATCGGAATTGTGAAGTGCAGCTCAGCAGAGTATCTCAGCGGAAGGATGATATTCTCCTTGTTGAATTCAAAGACAAGAAAGATGTCTACTTCATATCTTCCATTGACGAAGCTGGAGAAATCAACAAAACTTACGTTCTTCGTGAAAATCGACGAACTGACTCTGAAGCCAAACGCTATCGATATTTGTAATCACGAGATGGGAGGCGTTGATGTTAGCGACCAGTATCTGGCATCAGCAAATGCTACAAGACACAGTCACACTTGGGATGAGAAAGTTGGCTTTCTTCAAAGGTTACTGATGAACGCATTTGTTCGCTACCGTCAAGAAAAGCAAGTAAATATTCAATCTGTGCAGTTTACCCAGCAACGAGTTGCATTTCTGACAGGCATAGAAGCTGTAAAGATTTGACGGCGCCGGCATGAACTTCAGACAGAAGCACCTACAGTTCTGTTGTTGAGCAAAATCACTGTTGTAAGCAAAGCGCGACCTCAAAAAAGATACAGATCATGCTCCAAAAATGGAGTTCGCAGAGATTGAAGGTATGAGTGTAAAATATGGCTTGAAAAACCTGGTTTGTGCATGGGAGAGTGTTTTACAGCCTCGTCATAGACAGAAAGAGTAAGACAGTTGGGTTGTCTATAAACACTATTATATGTTGAATGAATCGAATTATTTTACACTTATTTTTCTTAAATTAATGTTTTTCGGTTTTTCAAATTTTTATCCGTGTACTCGTATATAGCGTGACACACTGATTTTGGGTTCCGGTGTCAAGGTGTTCATTGTACTGAAAAATAAATGAAGGCGATGAAAGTTGCACAAACACGAACCAGCAAATATAGCGTCTTTAAAATTGATATAAATTCTGAGCAGAAAAAGAGATAATATAAACGTATAAACGATGTAGGGAAAATGTAACTTTTTGTGCTGCGCAAAAAAAATGAAATTTGGGTAACGCTGATGCAAACTAGTTTTTGCAAAACGCGGATTGTGAGCGCGTTTACATTGACGAGAGTGGATTTGCACTTCATAAGCTTCATATTTGTGATCATTCGGGCAGCAATGCTTTAGCAAGGCATATTCTTGGAGGACCTGCATATGTACGTAGACTGGAGGGATGGATATTTATTCAACAATTTTGTCATCTTTGATTGGAGCGATGAACAAGGCACAGCTGGAAGATGATACCGGCACATCTTATGCTTATTGCCTTAAAAGTGTACTCCGGGCGAAATTCGTTTGTGATTTTATTGTCTTAAAAACAAGTTTATGCAACAGTTATAATTCCTATCCGTATCCGGCACTCCGATGCAATAGGTAGAGTGTCGACTCAAACAAGCATCTACTGTATGTACAGAGAAAATTTTTATATCAAAAGATTCAGTTTTTTGCGGAGATTGCGTTTCTGTTGTCCAAGTTTATGCAACAGTTACCATTCCTATCCGTATCTGGCACTCTGATTCTCTAGCATCGATACGGATCAACTTTAAAAAAAATGACCTGAGTGCACCGTTAATAACGGATTTTTGCAAAGATTTTGTAGGGCAGTCAATGTCGCTTGAAAAAAAATGGTTTGTCTTTATAGTTAGCAACAGCAAGTGATGAAACGCTTTTGGAATTGATGATGTTCCTAGATCAAGTGAGGAACCAACAATACCAGCAACCAAGAGATATTGGTTGAAAAAAATGCCAACCTTTTGAACATCAAGGCACGGGGTATTTGCCATTAAATGTAGAAGCAGGTTCCAGTTTTCAAGCAGTATGTAGGTGAAGTTGTCGACGAATGCCCACAATGTTTAGAATGTTTACTTATGTATATAATTCTGCAATCATGTGTACATGCACGCCCATGAATTGACCTTATTTTAGCCATAATCTAGTAATTTTGCGAAAAGCTGCCATTTTATACTTAATTGTCTCTCTTGAAGAAATGCATCACTCGTTTGGTTGAATTCGTATTATTTTAGAAAAAAGCCAGGTCTATCGTTTTGACCACCCTTGATAGCATTTAACATCTTACGGGGAGCATTTTGAGCCGGCGCTTTCAGGGTTATTGGGAGAAATTCTGATAAGTCATTCAGTTTTAGATGATGGTACACATGAAAATCACTGGTGAACGTGACGGCGAAAACCATATGTAAATGTAATTATTTTCAGATTTCTTCAGTGCTGGAAGTGTCCTTAGGTTAAAGCCTAGGAAGGAGCGTGTGCAAGAGGAAAGAAAAGATTCCAAGGGAGAGGTGAATGAGAAGAAGACAGAGAAGAAAATGGCCGAAATTCTCCCAGAGGGATTCTTCGACGATCCTTTGGCGGATGCTCAAGTGCGGCAAGTACCTTATAAAGCGAAGATTGATGAAGAATTGGAGAGCTTTCAGAAAGCCATCAAAGAAATGACACAGCAATCGGAAGCTCTTATTGATGAAGAGGATGAACAAAATGATACAGAAAGAATTTTGTCAGCAATAGATGATCAAATGTAAGTTTGGGAACCTCCATCAGATTTTTGACCTGAATTGCTTTTGAAACTAACTATCATAGGTGCATATTCAATTAATAAGTAGTAAGATTAGTTGGTATTTCATTCCTTTGTTTGTCAGCTTTCAGGAAATTAAAAATATGTTCATGAGAAACTGACCAACACCTTTCGGATGAAATCCCTTACTTCCAGCAATTAAATGCACGATTTATGTTACTTCCGCAACTCACTAGCTTTCGGCTGCTTTATTGAGTTATGTGGGTAATTCATCGATTATCCCAATTTTAGAGTTGATTAACCTGATGTCTCCGGTATCAACCTTCAATGCTTTTTAGGTATGCTGTGGGAAGAACACAGTAAATTGATGTTCTGTTGAAATTTGAATTGTTTCTTCTTTTCCTATATTTCAATATATGCTCAGACATAATCGTCAGACAAGTGAATCATAGTTTAGGCAAACAATAAATCCTGTAAGATTAGAATTTCTGCTCTACTAACGGAAAACTGTAATCCTGTACAATCTGCTTCAGTTGTTCTATGCATGTTATTCATTTCGTTCCTGGCTATAGCTTTTACTTGCCATTGACATCAATTGTATGTTGCTTCGCTTGCATCAGTGGTCGGATTCTGACGCGAATTTCGCGTATTACGCGAATTTGACTGGAAATACGCGAATACGCGAAATTGAGGATTTATACGCGAACGAAATTATGCACTTAGATATATTATAATATATACCGCGAGCTAATGCTCTTGTCACTAGATAACTTGATATTGATATTCTAATTCTCATAATATCAATCTTCGATAGAGTTTATGAACTGCTTTATGTGTTTTATACTTGTGACTAACTAGGCATTATTTAACATCAAGATCATGGAAATTACAAAAAGATTGAGCGACTATTTGCCTTTCGGGAACGAGCTACTGAGGGCTTCACGATTTTTAAGTCCTCTGTACCAACAGAGTGACCATTATGAGAAATGGGTTTTTAAATTCGTCAAAGCCATCCCTAACATTTTAGGAGATAGCGACCAATCGACATTGCAAGTCGAGATTAGGCTTCATCAAAGTCTGGTAAAAAACGCCTATGAAAACGATATAGGAGAATTTTGGTCGAAAGTCGACAAGATGGGAAAGACACCAACCCTCGGAAAAGTCGCCAAAGCGATTTTTATTTTACCACATGGAAACGCGGAGGTCGAACGTATTTTTTCGGGTCTATCCGATGTAATAACTAAGAAACGTCGATCGCTGGGTTCTGAAACCATAAAGGCGTTGTCCGTCAGTAAGTCTGTTCTCAACAGCAAAAAATTGGATAGCTTTACATTGAAAATAGATCGTCAACTCAGAGATTCATACACGGCATCGCACTCGAAATATGAAGATGGAGCAGGAGCAACGAAAAGAACGGGAAGAAAAAGAAAAACAGAAATTAGAAGAACGTCTACGAAAAGAATTGAACGAGGAAATGAACAGAAACGAAAGTATTCGAAAGCACGCGACTGAGATGGAAGACATCGCAACTTCTCTTAAGGAAAAGGAAGATGAGCAACGGCGACTAACATCTCTTGCAGAGAATGCACTGCAGCAGGCCAGAAAAGCCGAGAAAGACCTGATGGATCTTCGACAAGAAAAGAATGCATTAGAAATGAAAAAAGAAGCCGCGCGCAGTAGAGCACTCGATGTGATTCTAAAAAGACATGTACACCAATTCTCAGATTCTTCTATGCCGAGTAGCAAATATTCGCGCTTCGACAAAAAAGACTAATCTGTGTAATTCAATGGATTGCTTGCCATTATGAGTTACATAGGCGTATAAAGCAAACTTCTGTGTGTGTTACTATTTGTATAAAGTTATAAAGTAGATGGCGCATAAGTTGAAGTCGTAAGTTTTGTTACCTAGATCGTGCATGTAAACAATAAAATACTAATTATGGAAGATCCATGATCACAATTAAGTATGGTGGGAAAAACATGTTCTAGATTCTACAATATCTTATATGTTCTTATTATATGGTTTTGAATGCTATTTTATTGTATCAAGTTAAGTTGGGTGTTTCTATTTCCCTGAAAAATTTCCTTTCTATAAGAATGAACAGAACACGCCAAACAAATGACACGTGAATATTGCGAATACAAATTAAGCTAATAAAATCTCCAGTTAAAACGCAATCAGTAATTTTACAGATACGTAACAACATATCAAATCCTGTATTTCACTGTCACTGTCCATTTATACAAGTTATTATTATTCAAAAGTAATCGCCATGAGACTTAGGAAATGATAAAGAAAAATTAACCTACTCTCAAAATGCATCAGTTTATTCACAAATTTTGGTCACAGACTTCATCAGAGGCCGAATTCACGAAAGCGGTTACCCTGTAGCTGCAGCTCAGGTTAAGGGTAACCAATTCTTCCATCGATGTAGTTACAGCTACTTAACCACAAAATGGTATTCTGGAAATGTGTTACGTAGCTGTAGCTACATAACTGCAAGCTGAAGCTACATGAAAATAGTGAACCACCTAATTTAGTGGTTAACTGCAGAAAATCAATGGTTCACTTAGACTGGTTGGAGAAGAACGACAGCTACACTCGTATGTAGTCAATTTTTCATATCAACATTCAATATCGGTACAAGAAGATAGTCATGGCTGAAATGATCGTCCCAACCACTATTCGACGTTCTAAAAAGTTCTCTGAAAGAACTCATCCTTTGCATGCCTATGATGACATTGACTTCATATCGCGATATCGATTGTCTAAGCAGACGTTTAATAACATATTGGATAGGATATCTCCGAATTTGGAAAAGGTAACTCAGAGAAGTGAATCAATTTCAGCAACCGATCAGCTTGCAACCACATTGCGATATTATGCAACAGGAAGTTTCCAAATGGTAATTGGAGATACCTGCGGATTATCACAGCCTTCCATATACGTGTATAGAGCTATCTCATCGGTTAGTGCAGAGTTAGATAAATTGTGGGATCAGACCATTTTCTTTCCTGTCGAGTCATCGGATATTAGCACAGTGAAACAACAATTCTACAATATTGCCAGCTTTCCTAACGTTGTGGGATGCATTGACGGAACGCACATTCCTATCCTGAAGTCGAAGGAGTACGAATGGCAGTACCTCAACCGAAAAATGTATCATAGCATTAATGTGCAAGCAGTGTGCGACTCTCAAGGGAAATTTATCAACATGGTTGTAAAGCATCCTGGAAGTGCTCATGATAGTTTCATGCTTCAAGATTCCCAACTTTGGACTTATATGGAGGCTAACAATGACATCGGATTTGTCCTTGGTGACAGTGCTTATCCTTGCAAGAGATGGCTGATGACTCCCCTATCAAGTCCAGAAAATCAGTCAGAAAGAAGATACAACTACTCTCACAAACGAACTCGTGTACTAATAGAAAATGCATTCGGAGTTTGGAAAAGACGATTTGCAGTGCTCAACACGCCAAACCGACGTAAAATTCAAAATATTGCACGTGACATTCGATCAACTGCAATCCTTCACAATTTCGGAAAACATAATAATGATCCTGTTCCTGAAGCTGAGTCCCCTATATCCTTACAGACCACTAGCGATCCTCACCAAATCCCATCAGAGATCGAAAGTCATGGCTTCATGGTTCGCCGACACCTCATTAACACGGTCTTCAACTTTTGATCAATTTCGCAATTCATACATGCAGTACCGTGTTTAATTCACATGCCTTGTGATTCCTGGATGTAGGCTAGGTCTATATCTCGCAATTTCGTTTATGTTCCTCGAAATAATGTCTATTATGCTTAACACTCAATGCCTAATGCTGATTTTTATTTGTAGCAAAATACACTGGGCAACAGAAGTTCTAATATAGGGGAGCGGCGGGTCCATTTGGCACCCGGGGTTGGGAGCATTGCATGCCACCATTTATAGGCCTAGATATACCACGTGATCTAAAACGTTTCCGAAACTCTGACATGGTTCGTAAGTAGGCATATAACATTTTCCAATGATTTACATGTAGGCCTTACGATATTTATCTTGAAAATTGCCTTGATTCCGTGCTCAAGTAACCCCTAATTACAAAACAATTTTCTCCATAACACATTATAGCCCTTTTATTGTCTCACATCGTCTAAAAATTTCACAAAAGAAAATACTCCGTTATTGTCATTTGAGTCAGGCACGGCAGCACGAAGCGAAACAGCTGTTGCTTTGACCTCGACCATGGCTTCGTATGTAGCTATAGCGGCTTTCAGTTGAGCTTCTAGAACCTCAAGTTGCTTCATAGTCACTTGATGACTTAATGACCTCTTGGGTTGGGATTCTGGAGTCGTTCGAATAGTTTGGAATTTTGGATCAGCTTGAATTGAGATTTGAGAAGAATCCATTTCGGACGATTCCTCCCCGGCATCCTCTTGGTTTTCCTTGTTAACGGTGACATCTTGACTGATATCTGAAATATTTAAAATACAGTGTATATCGATGATTGCTAGGCTCAGAATAGGGCAAAAGTTGACTAACCTTTGAATGCTTCTCTTGGTCCTATTGATGATTCTCTGGCGTCAAGAATTCCCTTGAATGTTGGGTTATCTCCAAACAAGTCGGCTATATTCTGCTCTGTGGCCGTCAGCGTAATCGTTGATGCTGATCCACCACCAGTCCCTGATGCGTGCCTACGCATTTTGGATAGCTTTGATTTCGCACGATTATACATGTTTTTGTATCTGGCCTTGATTTGCTCCACGCTTCTGCTTCCTTTGCCGTCCAGCGCATTGACAGCGGTAGTTATTTCTTGCCATGCTTCTCTTTTCCTCCTATTGATGTCTGCACTTTTTTCTTTATTCTTCAATATCCCAACTTTTTCTTCATATTTTTCAATTAAGAAACGATCGAGCTCTGAACCTTCAGTCATACAGCCATCCTGTCGAATGAACTCGATCGATGTTAATGTTGTCAACTGCGATGGCAAGCGTTCATCACATTGATCGATAAAGGAAAAATCGTGTGTTTGGTTCGCGCGCGTGCTCTGTAGCTGCAGCTATTCGAATCCGAGTTACAGCTTCATTCATGAATACCGATTTGTGGTTTAAGTTCGATGAGCTGCAGCTAACCTCTTAACATCAACTACAGTTACATAGCTAAAGCTACATAACCTGAACTTGTTTCGTGAATACGGCCTCAGGTGCACGATGCAAATGTTCATTTGCATCGTGCACCTGATGAAGTCTGTGACGAAAATTTGTCAATAAACTGATGCATTTTGAGACTACGTTAATTTTTCTTTATCGTTAATATTATAGTTGATATCAATCTTCAGATCTACACACCTATAACATGCGGCATGTCCTTTGAAATGAACAAAAGGAATTAACTTTCTTGATTTTCCTGTTTGAATGAAAGAAGTTTGTTTACACGATAAAAAGACTGCACATACAAATTAGCTAAGTGAGATTACAAAATTTATATATAATTGTTCTGTGTGTGATGTATTGACAAAACATGAAAATCACTGAAATGCCTATCTGCGTCCTCCATAAGATATATGTCATCTGATAGAAGACGAAATTCTCTCTATCATCTATTTTTGTTCGCTGTAAGTGGACTTGTTCCTGTAAACTTATAGTACGTAAACTTGTGTTACCACATAAATATATACTTGCTCGTAGGGTACATAAAACAAAAGTAAACGAAATCAGTGCTGATACGCGAAATCAGCGCTAATACGCGAAATCAGACCTATACGCGAAATCAGAGCCGATACGCGAAATTGGCGAAATTTCGAAATCCGACCACTGGCTTGCATGTCTTAATTTATTGTTTACCTCCTAAACTCGATTATCTATGAGCATAAATCGAAATAATGACAAAAAGAAAAATACTCCACTTTTGAAAAGAGCATTAACATACTTGGTTCTTTTCACACCATACATGGAATGCCAAACCAAGGCATCTTCCACGTAAATGCCTTTTTAGTTTCTTTTTAAGGCATTTACAAATACAATATTACTGACAGCGGTATATGAACCTCTTCCACTGTGTGTGGGACGCATTGACATCAATAGAAATAAATCGATAGCTGTGTAATATTGATGGCACAGGTGGACTAGGAATTTATCAAGTGGCAGAATGACGACTTCAGTCACTGATAAAAAACCCCGAGTTTCCGCTGAGTTTTTTTAACTTATAAAGCGTCTCCGTATATCGTATCAGTTCATATATCGTATCGGGATTGCCCAACAAATTTGAAAATTCCCGAAGATGACATTTTCATGCTAAATTTCTTACTGTCTGGTTGGAAAATGTTAGTATAGGACTACATGTTAACTAAAGCTTTGTGAATGCAAGTGAAGTACCTACTCCTGCTTACTTACTTTCGTTTATTGTCTCTGCTTCCCCAGGCCTGAGGGTTGGACAAACCTATGGGTGCGGAAAACTTAGACACAATTGATTCTCTGAAGACACTGGATCTTTTAATAGTGACATACAGTGTGACACAGCTAAAGGTTCAATTTTTATTCCCCTAATATTCACGGGAAAACGGCAATATGAAGTCACTGCCGACTGTGATGTGATCACTAGAATATAGCATTTTGTAAATAATAACTTATCTTGTTGCTCTATATCTATGATTTTGCTTCATAGCTACTCAAAGTAACTTCAGAGAGAGCAATTTATTGTCAGATTCAAAAAAATTCAGCATTCACATTGTCCACCATCTTCTTCGATGACGACATGAAGACGTCGACAATAATCTATGAAACCTTTTGATAGCATTTCTGATGTCTTCAAGTGAAAAAGCACTCATGATTCAGTGCTTCAAATCTGAGATGTCCTGTAATGGCCTCTCATATACTTTAGATTTGATAAATCATAAGCGAGAAGTCACACGGCGTTGAATGTAGAAATGGAGGAGGTCATGGCATCGCTGGAGATCCACGTCCCATCCAACTTTGCGAAATTGCTGATCTAACCAAATGCACACACGAAGGCCCAGTGAGTTGGAGCGTCGTCATGCATGAAGACCATGGTCTTATTATTTTGATAAGTGTTGGATAGAATTCATTTTTAAGAATTTACAGATAGCGATGGAAATTAACTGAATCATCGAATAAAAATAGTCCGAAGACTTCGGATGTTGAAATTTTCGGCCCATACGGTTTTCCTTTCAGAATGCAAGGGTTGTTGATGATGCCAATGCGGATTATCAGTTGACCAATGTGCCGATTTACTGACCCATCAAGGATGAAGTGAGCTTCACCAGAGAATTTTAACTGCATCAAGTGGCTTGACAAAGAAATTTTGCGAAGCTCTTCAAAAGCAAAGTTACTCCGACTAGTTTTGCCTTCTTCACTCAGAGATAGAACAATTTGCATTTTTCAACGATGAAATCCCATGTCTTTCAAACATCGCCTGTTGGATTTGTGGCTCTTATTCAATTTTGAAGATGCGCCTCTTAAACTGATATGAGACTCGATTTCAAAAACATTCCGAGGCTCTTCACATTTCCATGGAGATGCCGCCTTGTGATGTCTCTTGTCTGATCAAGAACACTGCCAGTCTCCATCAGAACATGCCACTTCTTGATTGCGCAACTTGAGGGAGTGTCAACGTTTTTACCATATAACGTTTTTACCGTACTTAAATTGTAATCTGGAGTGTTGTGATTTTTTTTAGTCCTCATGCCCTCCCTGTCGATTTCCAATGACACTTTCGGTGCTCGTCCTCTGCACCGAGCAATTGTTAGGCCAAGCACTTAACCACTGTACCACGGAGACGCGATTTGAGATCTCTGAAAATATATTCACCACCAACAGGAAAAGCTATCGCACCGCACTTGTCTTACATGTTTATAATAGACATTTTAAGAAGTCTTCTGTTTGAATTAGCAAGAATGTAGTCGTTTCTTTGTTTCGGTGTACTGGGTCCTTTCAGTATTGATTTTATTGTTAATTCCTTAATTCTGTTGAAATTAAAGTATCGGAGCTGCCGGTTTATGTTGCATAAAAAGAGCATTAGTGCCTAAGATCCCATAGTTCGTGCTTAAGTCGCCCGCAACTTTTTGAGAATCAGCAACTGGATGGCATTCAACAATACCTTTTTGCCTTTGGTCCTATTTAATCCATGACGTGATCTCTCTGGGGAAACCGTTCACTGAATTCGCGATATTTTATGACAGATTTGCAATCACCTGTCCGACTTTTATGTTGATTCAGGTTAATGTCTATAATTTGTCAAGCAATCTACAGTCCTATTTGCATTCAACGCATGTTTTTTGTGTTGAACACCTAAGACCTATGAAATATGTAACTTCGATCACTTTGATATTTTTGGTTTTCTCGTGCAGTGTTTTGCATGTCGCAAAATATTATCTGTGAAGGATACTGTGAACAAATACCGAACATGTGCTGTACGTACATAATTTATTCTCGTGAGACTTATAATAATTCATCAGCCAAGCAATTTGGTGGTAGCTAATTTAAGTATTTCGTTAAAGATTCTTCATCATGTAGCAAGTCGAAGCAGTTGTGTAGTCGCAAATCAATTTAATTAATTAATTACCTTCAGGAATTCCCGTCTATATAAATGCTGCGAGGTTGTCTACGCCCTTGACCACATTGGATTTAGCATCACACTATGTAAAATGAACAAAGTTATTTTCCTGCGCTGCTTAATTATGATAACTCAAAGAATTTCAGCTCCATCTGTTGTTTCCTTTTCATCATTGACATGACTCGGTTTTGCAAGTCGATAAAGTGCGATGGTACATGAATTCTTCTGCGTGTAATCATGGTTAGTTTATAAATTCCAGATTTATATCAGAATTGTGGTTTTTTAAATATTAAATCAACACTATGATGCTTCAGCAAAAATGCGTAACTTACGCAGCGTAAGATCATACAGTATCAGTGCTACTTGATTATAACTTGCATTTGACTACATCATGACGTGATGAAAGGCACTCTCACAGTCACATCAAGCAAAGTAATTTGGTATTTAATCAAGTGCAAGAGGGTTGAATTTTAACACAATGCTCGTATTTTTACTATCAGATGTAATGATTCTTGTACACATACTGTTTATCTGTTCGACAAGTTCTCAAAGTTTTCAACGAAATCAAAAAAATGTGGAAACAGGAGTTTCGTTGGTTATTGAGTGTAGACATATTTTTTTAGAAATCAGACTTGGATTGCTATGAATTTATAATCAATTGACTCAAAACACCTGAAATTTGAGGGAGCTTGACCTTGCAAACCCCTGTACTAGCGCAGTATCTAGGCTTTGATGCCCAACAAATTTTAGTAAGTGAATTGCATAGTAAACTCTTAAATTTGCTATCTATTAGGACAGAAAAGTATCTGTTATTTTGAAAATGCCGCCAGAAGATTTCGTTCATCTTTGGGAAGTGTTTTTTTAAACGTAAAAACGTATGTAAAAGAGTAAAAAATAATAGAATGAAGTATAATTTTCGACTGGATTACTTCACAATGAAGTATTTCTGAAAATCTGAAATATTCAATTCACTTATTCAATTCGAAATATACCCAAATTTATCAAAATTTGCAAAAATCGGAATGTGCTTCGATGCTTCAAATGCTAATACTGAGCGTGGCTTCAGCGCGCACAATGATATCAAAACCCCACGTCGTGCACGATTTACGACGGACCGTTTTTGACGAACATTTCCGTATTGTTCTTGACTCAACTCCCATCGAAGAATTTCCAGATCAGGACGCCTACTTACATTGGTTCAGATATCGTCCACCAAAGAAGAATGAAGGGATGGACTGGATGCCAGTTACTCGTCGCATGATAACAAGAACCTCGAAACCGGTTATTTCCATCCCGTGCTCTATCTAGTTCATTGAGTCTCACAGACATTACAGAACTCGATGAAAGGGAAACACATGTAGGTGATGATGGAAGTGATACAGACAGCGATGAATTTGACGCTTTCAAATCATGATTGTTCAAGTTGATTGTTGAAGTTTCAGATAGTGTATTCTTTTGTTAATAAACATTCATATAGATGCGAACCGTATTGACGTTTTACTTCTTCCGCGAAAATGTGGAATTCAAAGTTTACATAATATGCCTACATTTTTATTATAAGAAGTGAATATATTTCAAATGAAGTAATTTCCTCTACGATTATACTTCACAATAAAGCAATATTTTCGCACACTAAAAAACACTGCTTGGGAATGGTTTAATCTTCACATTGTGAAGGAACTGATAACTTATAATTTTGAACAGAATTTTGTTAGTCCTGATCACGATGATTATAATTATCACGACCGGGGGTTCGATATTTCATACATTGACTTGGTGTTTAAATATACTTGGTGTTTCTCTAGACAGCAGATAGGAATTTTCTCGGCACATCACTGCCATCAAGTCTAAAGCTATTTCACGTCTACATGCACTCAGACTGCTTCGACCTCATTTTTCTCCTTCGGAACTTCACGCAATCTACGCTGCTTTTATACGCTCCATATTTGAATATGCTTGCCCATCCTTCTGTGGTTTGAATAAGAAGCTATCAAATCAATTACAAAGGGTTGACAAGAGAGCTCACAACATCATGTTCTTTGGTGTTACTCACAACTCACGCTCATGCTCTGCGGACAGCATCCAGTTGAGACGAATTCACATTGCGAAAAAGCTATTTGATAAGGTCAGAATTAATCCGAACCACATACTAGCTCATCTTTTCCCAGAGTAATTGCCACGCTCAATACATTTCCGCTGACTTGCGGTCGCGTTCTTTCTTTCCCTTTATGACCTATATTTTAAATGTCGACCAAACAAGAGTAATTTGAATATGTCTTGTAGATATTTCATTTTTTCTACTGTGTATAATTTGCAAACCAGCGTAATGTTCGCTTTCTATTCATTGTAAATAAAGATCACTACTACTACTACATTGGCTGATATCGACACCTTGATTGAAGAGCAATTGATTTTCTTCTCAGTTTTCGCATCGCTTTAAATTCCTTATGATTCCATACGAATACTCCGATCGTCACTAGTCCAAACAGATTGGAACAATTTCATCTGAATCAGGATGTGCAAGTTTCGTGCGAAGGAAATACGTGGGTTTCTTCCATTACTTGATGCCTTCGCTTTCTTTCATATCTCTTACTGTACTTTATATTTCACTTGTTTGAATATTTTTTGTGTTTTTATTCATACATTTCCCATAGCCTAATTTTTTTGAAGGTCTTTGTTAGTTCTTTTGTCCGTCTAACTCGTATATTTCATTTTTGTAGCACGATATAAACACACGCGTATTTACATACTAAAGGTGCTGAATGCCTGGGTGATTATTTTTAACTCACTTCAACATTCACAGCATCTGAGCAACTACTCATATTGCACTTTACCCAGCTTGCTAGACAAGAATGACATATTTCAAGGATTGAATTTGTAGTTATTTCGTTTTTTATCTTTAGTTTTATCAATTTGTAAATACGAATGTTATAGAAATACTCCGGTATTGAGACTCTTAACTCTTATTCATCTCAAGTAAAAGTTGTTGACTGCAGCTCAAGTACGGCTAATGGAATCAGCGGCAGATTTGTCGGTGGTGTATGAATCTGATTGTTTTTCATTGATTCCCCATCTGCTGCTAATTTGCTTCTTTCTTCTTTTATTTGCCTTGCAACGCTTCTATCTGATCCCTCTTCTTCTTGATTTCCACTTCACGACCTCATCACGCTGTTCGAACGCAGAGCCCAAACTTTGTCATCACGACACCGCTAGTTGCCGTTGACGACGCTCATTGCCTTCTTATCCGCTCCATCACTTTGGTTGGGTTGCAAGACCTCCGGTAACAGAATGTCACGCCAACCTTCTCTGCCTACTCCTCTCTGCCTGTCGTAATCACCTGCTTGCTCATCAGAGAGTCCACCTGACTTCAATCAGCTTGAAGCAATAGAAATTCATAGCTATTAACTCTCCCAGCGCTAATTACAAGTTGTAACGAACCATTCAAATCTGTCAATGTGTCATGATAAAAAATGCATTCTTCTTCATACTTGTCTCAGCTGATCGTGCTTCGTCTATGCAAATGATAATTACATCAGAGTGTCCACGACCTCGAATACTGTACTGGCGAAAAAAGCGGCCGTCGGCCGGCGACTATCTCTTTATTTAGAAGCCGGCCGTCGGCTGGGCATCTAGAAAAAATAGATAAATAAATAATTATTAGAAGGCCGATTTTTTAAATCTCCATTTTGTCAAACGAATATTATTTCTGATGTCCTACCAATCTCAAAAACAATAACTACTTTATGATAAAACAGTAGATGTACCACAATGGTAACGAAACTTGTCTAATACTGCAATGTGCTAATAGTTACATACTTACTCTTTTTAGGGCCTCAGTCCGTATACTATCCTTATTGCCTCTCGGTAGCAGTTTCGTTCTTAAGTGTCCTCGTCTTCGGAGGTCGAGGTCTCCGCGTCTTCTTCATCAGAGCTCTTTTTCTTAAGTTTCTGGTTATGGGAACTATCGGCACTCAGCACATCATCGGATTCCTCATCTGCCACACTGTTATTTATCTCGTTTTCCATATCGAGCAGCTCCCTTCCATGATTTGACTACTCGTTTGGCGTGTCAGACATATCCAGTGCGACACACATAGCCATTCGCCAACCATCCACAATTATTTTATCTTCATTGCCACTTAACAGCCAAGCCAAAGAAGATGGCCTGGCATATGAGGGACTTCCTGACACTCAGGCTCAATAACAACTCCATAGTCTAAAGAAAAGTTGTAAGTTATTCACAGGGCACTTATAGTAGTTATAGATCTAAATGTTGTAACTGAAATAAACAGTGAAGAAAAAATTGGTCTACATCTAGAAACCGGCCACCATGGAAAAATAAATGATTGGCCGATTTTTCGCCAGTGCAGTAGCCGCCAAAGCAGGGTTATCAAACATTAATTGCATTTCAATGAATTAGTTGCTGGGATAAAAAATCCAATTAATTGATTGATGTGATAAAATAATTTGATAATCGATCAAATAAAATCGATAGATTTGTAGTGGGGAAGGTATTTTATTGACTGTTTTGCCTGCAATGCCGTCACCATTCAAGCTGAGATACTATTAAGCTCACTAAACATATATTGTACGTGGTGCGCTCAAAAAGTTTCCGGCCAATAAAAGAAATTCTTTTCAAATTCTAAAGTAAGCATCTAAAATCAATATTCTGATTCTTTGATTGTTAGAAAAGGTCAGGATCATAGGTACATATTTTAATTTTTCATTCAGCATACTCGTCTTTAGCTACAACAGGTTATGTTGTGGAATAATGCCTAACTTGCACTTTACAATGACCTCCGTATGTCTGCACGAAATTGAAATGCGACTCTAATTGAAAAATTAGAGCCTATATGATGCAGGGACAAATGACCATTTTATGAAAACAGGCACTCTACCTTCTTACCGGCGTATTGGAAAATGAATTACTTCATGAGGTAATCATGAGTTGTTTGCACAAAATGCTACGCCATTGCGTAAGGTGGAGACAGACTAGATAATCACAGAAGGATGCGAAACCGGTATCGAAAACATTGACATAAATATGATACAAAACGCTCAACCGCATGCTACAAATAAGCATTAATTGTGGAGATACTGTGGAAGCGACTTTTCATTTATTTTATAGAAATCGCCGTGGAGCAACGGGTTGGTTACCTGAACATTGATAGGAGGACACACTGGGCTACTTTAGTGTATTTTAAAATGTACATTTTTCTCAACTGTCACATTCTGGAAAGTTTTCTTTCACTCCGTATTCGAACGTCATGTCACCAACTTCAAACTAAAGATATACATGCATCAACGCCAAATCAATTAAATAATTGTCTTATGCAAACTACTTATATATCGTATAACTACTTATATAGCGTAGCTTTCATGGCAATTGATTTGAATAATCATCAATCACTTTAGCACATGAAAAAGGTTAGGGTTCATGATCTTTCGGAAATATGTGGACCTCTGGTTTTCCTCAGTTACTTCTGTCCAAATACCAGGCATGACATTTTCATCAAACCGACCGATGGCCAAACTCACTGAGTATTTTCATGAAACATGAAGTGAGACCGACAAGTTAACGCAGTGATCAATTGCTCGCCGTTTCTGATTTATCGAACTTTCGCTTCCATCATAAGGTCGGTCCTGCCACATGCATTCCCATGCTTTTGACTTAATAAAAATCAGATTAAATCCTAAAGCGGATGGACGATTGTTACGGCAATTTACATGCAATTAAGTAGGGTTTTCCTACTTAAACTAGTTATCAAACAGCAATAAATCAATTAACTTTTATGAAACGCAGTGAAAATGTGAGAGCAGATCAGGTTGGGTTTGTGAGGTTCCCAGCACTTCTAAATATGATTAATGTAACTGCGTTGAAATGAATTAGAGGTCTGAATTATGATACAAAAAATTGCTTAAACAACATTTCTGAATTGCGACACGCAATTAGCATATTGAGTGAATTTATTCGTGTATTTAATAACACCGTGTGGATCGCCCATAATCCACGTGGACGGCAGAGGGAGAGGGGGCTTTGTATCGCTGTTTAGTGTCTGTCCATGTGACGGATGCGGGAATTGGACAAGTCCACATGGACACTAGAGGAAAATGTTAAAATTATTGTTATACGTAATACGTATGCATGGGTCTACTTTTTATCACTTTGCAACGATGAGTTTGAATCTTGATCAATGTCTGATTTGAGATTTTAGAAAACCGCAAAGTAGATAGGCCCCTACCTGAAAATTGCATAAGTTATCTAATCGACTGTGTTTTTTTAATAGTTCTGTTGATTCAAGGATATCTGGAGAGAGTCCTTCCAGTTGTCCATGGCTGATTGGTTGGATCAGTCTGTGGTTCGATGGATGAGTGAAACTGCCACCGTGCAAATTCTATCGCCATCACACACCCATCATCATTATGTGTGAACGGTGTGCAACATAGTTTGCAACACGGTTTGCATTTAGCTGAGAAGATACTTATCTTCTGGTATAAACAATCGGTCCATATACATCAATAGAGATCGAAGGACAGCTCAATACAGTAAGGTGGATTATCGAATAACCACGATGAACATAATTTAGCACTGCATCCACACTGTAGTCCCTTAAATACAGATTAGTAAAATTGAATACGTATAAACAATGAATATCGGTATGTCCACGAGGGTATGGGGAAGGGGGCATGGGCCAGTGCCTTCCTTTTTTAAATTCGCGACCATTGTTCATATCCCTAAGTCTAATAAGCCTAAGTCAGCCTCTGATTTCCGACCCATTTCGAAATTTCCTGTACTTTCTAAAGTGATGGAAAAATTGATACTTGTAAAATGGATTTTACCTAATGTGAGGGATAAATTGGATCCAAGACAGTTCGTCTATGTTCCTGGCGTAGGCAAAGGAACGATCACTGCGGCCGCTTTACTGAATCATAGAATTCTGGAATTCTTGGATACAAAATCGGGTGCAGTACGAGTTTTGGCCGCTGACTATTCTAAAGCCTTTGATAGACTTTTGTTTTCATCGGTGATATCTGCTGCGGTAAAGTTTGATTTGCCTAAAGATGTTGTCCTATTCATACTTAACTATTTGTCGAATAGAATGCAACGTGTTTCCGTGGATACCGACGTTTCTTCTTGGCTACCTATAACTAGCGGTGTGCCACAGGGCAGCGTGTTAGTGCCAATGCTTTTCTCAATGGTAATTGATTCTTTGAAACCTGTTTGCAATAATTCACTGATGTTAAAATACGCAGATGATGTTACTGTAGTGCATTTTGTGCGTTCTAAAGATGATGATCTTTTACGGAGTGAGTGGACTCATATTGAAAATTGGTCGCGTGATGTTGGTCTTCAACTGAATTCAGCAAAAAGTTGCATTATGAACTGTGTTACGAAAGCTCACTTGTCACTAAATGATGTTTTCTCGCTTGATGGCGTTGTAGTTCCTACTGTTAAGTCTATGCGCTTCCTTGGAGTCATCTTCTCTAACGATTTTTCATGGAGTGATCATGTAACCGAAGTAACGGCGAAATGTTATAGGAGGATGTATATCTTGCGCAATTTAAGGAGGGTAAACTGCTCACCTGAGTTGATTTACCGTTGTTATGTGGCATTCATAAGATCTGTGCTTACTTATGCATTTCCAGCTTATTGCAACCTCCACAAGAATTTGTTTCAAAAGCTTTTGCGTGTTGAGCGTTACGCTGCTAGATTTTTTTCAAAATTATGTTTTACTGAATTATCGGTTTTTGTCGAAGACATGTGTGCTAAACTTTTTCGTCTCATTGAATCTGAGCCAAGCCATTCACTGCGATGTGTTTTTAGTGAACGTCTTCCCAGTCTGCGGAATCCATTGACCTTACGAGCTCCTCGTGCTAAAGCGACGATTCAGTGAATCCTTTATTCGCTTTGGTCGCTAATTGTAGTGCTTATTGTTGTGTATTCTTTTATTTGTCACTTCTATTTTTGTCGCTTTTTAATAACTCATGCCCTTGAAATGCTTTCACTGCATCGTGAACCAATAAAGAAAGAAAGAGAGTCAAGAGTCAATTAGGGTTGAGAGGGTCAAACATCACATTTTTTTGTCCACGTGGATTATGGAGGATCCCTTAGTGTACTTCTGACATTCAATCTAAGTAAGTGCACCAATAATGATTAGAAATACTGCTTTTGTAAATAGTGCATTTTGTAATTATTAAGTATTGGGTTGCATTCTCATTTGAAAAGGGAGAGCTGACCTGTTGACTTGTATTCTGTTATCCATAGGGCCATACTCGGTGTAAATTCGACATATTCAAATAGCATGTTATGTAAATTTCTTCGAGGTTTTATCGAGGCTCCCATTTTTCAACTGAGGGTACAACGCAATATTTGATAATTTTATAAAAAAAATTTTGGTTCCAATTTGTTAAAAATGTATACTATTGTGATCGGTTCTCTATGGTTTGAGGAAAATCTGTGTTGATGGCAACAACTTTTTATCAACTGCGAAAGCAGCAGCTTTTTAGCATGTTAGTGTTGATTTTGTGACACACAAATGTCGGAATATACTCTCCCTGACCTGATTACATAAATAAGAAAAGCTATGAAAGCATTTTACAGTATGACAGTTTTCCATCTATTAATCACAAAGTCATTTCATATACAGTATAGTTGGCCAATTGTTTTTGTTTCCTACTCTTTGACCGTCTGAGCTGAAGATGTCATATCGGTCTTGTTTGTAACTTTATCAGTGAGCCAATTTGCCAAAAAATCTTATACTCGTAGTACATCATATAGAGAATACATATCAGTCTTGTAGAAATCGTAGAATTTTTCATTGAATTTGCATTCATGCATGATATTTTCAATTTATCAATTTTGTAATTTATGCTTTGGCTTTATATACTAGGACACAGTGAAAAAAGTGGTGCTGCCTTATTTTTCAGATTTTGAATTAGATGTAGATAATGGGAACTTTAATGTCACTCGCTGGTTGTTTGGGTGTCCTTAACATTGTACCAATTAGTTGGAGCGCTGTGATATTTAAAGCCGCGCTTGTTCTTGTTGTCGACTTTGAAACTCCTCGCTCATGTTTAATGCCACATGGGTCTGACTTTTTAACTAGCCGGTTGCAGAAGCGGCATCTTTGGACTGAAAATTTGAAGACTGGTCGGTCGCTAGCATTTGCGGTACCCTGAACATTAGAAGACCGGCCTGCAACAGCAAAATTTTCTGTCTCAAATTGCAATGAACAGCAGATTTTGTTGTTATACCGCAATATTTTTATGATAGCTTTAATGTCAAGCTGTGACTATGAGATCGTCAAGCAAGGTGACAGAATCGCGTGATGTAGACGTTTACATGCTTTTTTTACGTGCTTTTTCGTGCAAGAGCATTGTATCAAAGGACGTGAAGTAATTGTCTAATTGAAGCCGAAATTGAATCGACATTAATAATTACAAATCATCTGTGGGAGCTCTAGTTTCAATCTGTTGTGCTTATGTGGTGCACCGTCTGACTGCTGGATTCATATTAATTGCAGGTCTTATTTCACTGAGATACACTAAAGAAGCTGATCGGCGCCCCCCGGTTTTTTCAATTAGGCCAACAGTCGACTTTATCCCAGCTGGTCGAGTCTCATTTATTTAGAAGCCGCCAGACCGGGTTTTCCAAACCTTTCCAATTGTACCAGACTCTTCTTACTCCCTTGACATGTTTATTTTAAGAATCATTTGTCCTAAGAAATATCCTGGATAAGGCAAGTCTCACGTCATATGTACTTCCTTTTTCCAATTAGGAACTCGTATTTTTTGTAAGTTGTAAATCAATCCATGTAGTAAATTCAGCATTTCTTCAATGTCAATATTTCTTCAATTATTTGGAAACTTTATAACGCAATGTTAATGTTACAGGATTCGGTGGCAACGAGTGAATCAACTTGAGTTGCGACAAGAAGGAGTGAAACAATTACCAACTCAGCCGGAGAGATCCTCGTTTCCTTCTCCTATTTCGTCTTTCCCGTTGAAGAAGGAAGAAGATGATGAAGAGGATGACATTGATCCGGACAACGAAGCATTGATGTGGAGATCGAAAAGACGCTTATAACCTCAAGGATACTGGAGTTGGGAACACATCCAGACAACGGCAACAACATTGGATTGTCTTGTTTGTTTGCTAAGCAGCGGTTGGCCTTTGCAATTCCGGAGCGGTGGCTGAGATGAATAATTGAGGTTTGAGATCGGTCAACAAATCCGATCTGCATCCTTCAGAGCAAGATAAACGTTTCTAATTTTCTATCCTTTTGTACAAATACAAAGACTACTGTTCACTTCGACTTCTATGGACTTCCTGTATCAAGCGTTAGTAATTGCCGTTTCTCATATGCTAATTGTGGTCACATTCTGAGGCATGCGGATGCTTAAATTGATCACGCTGTTACCTGACTGATTTACACGATTTGTTTAACATTATTGAAGAATCAATGGCTAAATGTGAGCTTATAGTCCAGGCAATATTTTAACCCGCCACAAATTGCAATAGTTCCAAGAGTGGGTTCAGCTTGTAGAGAAAAAAATCCCTCATCAATATATAAAAAAATCTAGGAAAATATAGTTAGTGGAACACCCTGAACTTTCCATTTGAAGTCACGAGTCTTTTCGATATATAAAAACACGCATACCCAATGAAATCGCGGACTCATAGCAACAGCCAATCAAAATGAGTCGCTGCTGCTTGGTCCCACTTGCTGCATGCTCTCACCAATATCAGTTATGTTTTCTGAATTATGTCCTTTCCAAACAGCTAGATTTTTCAGTCACTAGTCCGACAATGTTTGTAACAATCTGTAGATGCAAACTGATACAGATTTGTATGTTAAGCCAGAAATCTGCGAGTTATGACATCAATAAACGATATTTTTGCAACTACCGTCGTGAAAACGCATAGCTGTTCAAGCCGCTAGGTCGAAAGCGCGTTTCCGCACTCTTGTCTTGTAGATAACCTTTAGGGTGCAAAATAGAGATTTGCTGAAGATAGGGCACAAATTTTCATTTTTTCCATCAAAAAGCAAAGTTTTTTTGCAAGTAAGCGTACTCTCCTGTGAGCATAGAAATTCAAGCATCTCTATCAAAAACACGCTTACGCACACTTATCATCCAATACAAATTCTAAAGTACCTGTCATTGAGTAGGGATATATAGGTAGAGTGTCGACTCAAAAAAAGTATCTGTATACAGTGAAAATTTTTATATGAAAGATTCAGTTTTCTGCGGAGATTACGTTCACGAGGTCCAAAAAATTATTTGAACAGTTAAAAATGTCAAAATTTTGCCAATTTAAATACTGCCGAGATGACTCCCTGTTGTAAGTAGTATAAAGTTGGATATCAAAAGGAATGAATATTTGTTAATAATCATCCCAACTAAGAAGAAATCAAGCTGATTATCAAGAGAATTTCATGCTCCGTATCATAATGGAAGTCTTCATGAAAAAGTCGCGATATTATTCATGTTTTCTTGGCAGAAATTTCAAGTTGTTAATTAAATTTTCATCGGCATGATTTTTTGATTCACTAAATTCATGTTTCATTCCTATAATCTGAATAGTAGTGTGGACCTATATTTACATCTTTCAAAGTTAAATGAAGTCATCGTCTTTGATTATGTGATTTGCTGTGCCAGTGGCAGGTTGCCTGTGACATTATCATGCAAAAGAAATGAGGTTGAGCATGAAAGTAATAGGAGCATATCGAATTGCTAATTTAACAAACATTAAACCTCCAAGGCTGTCATGAGAATCTGTGAAATACCATCATTCCTTCTGCATTACAATCATGATCACTCAATTCAGTTGCAATTTCTGCAAAATTGCAAAAACAAGCATATCTCACATTTGGTGACAATACCACCTGCATGTCCCTTGAGTTCATTTAATAAAATCAAAAGTGTACATTGGGGATTTAATAAATGCAGAGTTACCACTCTACCTAATATACCTAGGCCTACTCTATGGTACCTACCTGTAAACTGATAGAAATTTAATTGCCAATGGCAAAAAAATGGAAAAATTCTGCATGTATCTCTATCACCAATTCATCCATCTTATGATTATTTCAATACGAAAACGCACACAATAGCATAGAATAAAAAATAAATAAATGAACCTTTACTCGGAAGCACATTAGGTACAGAGCCTTTCTTCCATGTGGCCGAGTTCCATTTATCCCACTCTCATTCTTTTTGTGCTGAGTGCTTATAGCAAGAATGCAGAGTGTGCCTATTTTAAAAGTCTTAGGTTTGACCCGACCAATGTTTGAACCATGGTCTCCCGGACGCAGAGCGAACACTCCACCACAAGGCCACAGCGCCGGTGATCGTCTTTTAAATCAAATTGCGGCTTCTGCAACAGTAGGCTGAAGCAGACATGCAGGATTATGACATGCATAAACTTACTTTTCATCTATAGAGACTTGAAATTCTATGCGTTTTAATTAGAGAGTAGTTTCCAAAGAGGATGTTGTAGTACGTGATAACAATGCACGCAGAATTAAGTTTCTATTGCCATTGGCAAATTTGTATCAGTTTACATCTATGCAGGTAGGTATCTACACAGGTATTCTGTCCTACTTTAGAATGTGTATTAGGATGATAAGTGCGCACTTTCGACCTAGCGGCTGGAGCAGGCGTTTTCACACGACGGTACCCGGGACGAACATACCATGCTTTTGTTGAATATTTGGCAAATACTTGACAACATTTTGCTAAACTTCCATTAAAATTTTATCAAATATTTATCTAACTTAACTGATGATTGGCCAATTTTTTAGTAAATAGCAAACTATTTGATAAAATTTCTCTCAAATTTCTAACTAAGAAAAAATTTCTCTGATATTATCTTACATAGCACTTACGTGAATTCCCAACAAAAAAACATTCCAAAAATGTTTAGAAAATGTCGTGGATTTGATATAAAAACATTCCAAAAATGTTTATGTTAAAATGACAATTCATGAGAATTTAAGGAAAATGTTATCTTAAAACATTTTTTGAATGTTTTCTAGATATTGCCCCAATATTTTGCCACAACATATATAGTAGATAAACTGTAGTTTTATCAATAAAATGTGAGCATCCTGCGAATCCACTTTATGCGTCAAGATGAAACTAAGTTCAACGATGTGTAAATATATTGCACTATAATTATAGCATGCATAATTTACACATCATAAAACTTGTGGGTTTGATCTTGACACATAAAGTGGGTTCGCAGAATGTTCACATTCTATTGATAAAATTACAGTTAACCTACCTTACACTGTAGTAAAATATTGATGAAATTTACTGTTGATATTAATTGAATATATTGTTGATCGAAGTCATCCTGCTAGGCAATGCTCCAAGGATTAACAGCAGAAAAATTCAATGCTGCTAAAACCAAAACATTCGGACGCAGTTGCAAAGAATCGCATAATTTAACGACTCACAACAACTAACAAGTTAATCTATTGATGGTAGGCTATAACGATCGCAAATTTGTGGCTTTAGCAGGACCGGGCGATTTTTAGGAAGAGGTCGTAGGACCGGGAGCACAAAGTGGGCAGTGGGCACCCTTTTCAAATGGTAGTGCCTATTTTTGCGTGATTCGAAGACCTTCATACCAAACATTCAAATATAAAATTTGTATTTTCAATTTTTTTCATTATCATGAATCTAAGTATATGTATTTTTTGATTCTTCAAAAATTCTTCATTAGGACTTAAGTATTTATGCAAACTTTTATTCAAGTATATCTACACGGTGTTGAAGTATAACATTCTATTTCATTCTAATTTTAGCACTATAAATAGCAATTTGAAATTTTAACACAAATAATGTCTTTTCATGTAATATTGTATTTTTCTATCTTTACAAATGTCTCATTCTAAGGACTTATTCGCTATACAGACTTAAGGTTATGATACATTCCGAATGGTGATGTATTTTGCATTATTCTGTGGGTTTCATATCTAAACATTCACATCAGAACTTCATATTTTCACATTTTACATTTACATGTACAACACATGTAGTCATTTTGGGTGATCTTTTTGTTAACAAGCTTAAATTGCGCATGCATAAATATCATGTAAATATGATACAGAAACATTATATCAATAATCATTAATCAATGCTACTCTAAATGAAAACCATCAATTTTCTAAAAGTATATGACCTTTAAAACTGACCTTACAGCAGGGATGCGGAACCATATCATTTTGATAGGACTCCGACTCCGGGTGGCAAGTACATGAAGCCTAGTTTTTTTTAAAAAAATACTGGTAACCTACATCATCGATCATTATAGGCTTACCTGAATCTATTTTTAGTTACCATGGCTGTATCAATTATATCATGCAATCACTTTCGATGAAAGTTTATCAAATGTCGCTTAAAGTTGGATGCATACGACTCGGCGCATCTTGTTGATGTATGCTTTACACGGTTTTTCTCCCGTCTCTGCAGGCACGAAAATCCCCCATCCTTCTTCAAGAAAGATGAGTACACTTTCGATTTTAATATGCGCTTTAGAGGACCCATCACACACGATTAACGTGAGGGTAAGAGGTAATGTTCTCAAATAAACTAATATTTCATTTTGTCTCTGATGTGACCTATTAGTCCGGGAGCCAGCGTGAAGTTGTGCAGGGAACGAGGTAGTACATAAAACTTTCACATAGCATAGTCCACCTCTAACCTACTGCAAAACTTCGCGTCTGCCGGATCAGATCATTTGCTTTTCAGAAATAGAAAGGATAACACAATCCTATATATTTCCAGTGGTAAAATTGTGACATTTAAGGTGTTGACTCCATTTTTTCGAATTTTTGCTCATAAAAGTTACACAAATTATTATTTCGTTGAACTGGTTATTATAGAAATCATCTACAGATCATGATCTTTGAAATGAGCTATCATTCAGTGATTGAGGATGAAGTAAAGTGTACAAACAGACACTTTTCGTTGGTGTAACTGCAAATTTTAACATACAAATTTCAGGAAAATTGTTGATATACTTTAACGAAAAGTGTCTGTTTGTACACTTTACTTCATCCTCAATCACTGAATGATAGCTCATTTCAAAGATCATGATCTGTAGATGATTTCTATAATAACCAGTTCAACAAAATAATAATTTGTGTAACTTTTATGAGCAAAAATTCGAAAAAATGGAGTCAACACCTTAAATGTCACAATTTTACCACTGGAAATATATAGGATTGTGTTATCCTTTCTATTTCTGAAAAGCAAATGATCTGATCCGGCAGACGCGAAGTTTTGCAGTAGGTTAGAGGTGGACTATGCTATGTGAAAGTTTTGTGCACTACCTCGTTCCCTGCACAACTTCACGCTGGCTCCCGGACTATATGGCGCGTAGGTGTGATCGAGGCTAGGAAGGCTTGTCTTCTCTACTGAATCACCGAGTGAAGAGACAATCCCTTTTTCACTATCACGGTTCATTCCATCAACAATTACAAGCTTTGCATGCACTGCTGTCTCTGTACTTTTGTTTGACGGAGAAAGTTGATATCAAGAATATCAAGAGAATAATTAATTTGTTTGTATTACATTTTGGTTCTAGTTATAGGCCGGAGTCCGGAGTCCTATCATTTGATAGGACTCCGACTCCAGCAAAAATGATAGGAATCCGGGACTCTGACTCCGCATCCCTGCTTGGAACTATTGAAATTTGTAGCGGGTTGCTTTGTAATTCGCTGTAGATCGCCTGGACTAATAAGTGAATTCAGTACATATTTTTTCCAGTAGATTTATCCATTGCAGGTTGTTGCGTTACCAAGAAAAAATCACTATGGGTTACGCTTTTTGATTCTGAAATTTAGTAGGCCCTATAAGAGTTTCTTCCGGAAATTCGGAATTGATTGTATTGGGTCTCAAAATTCGTCTAAAGACTTGAACAAGGTAGTGGAGTATGAATCCATTGCTCACAGCAGGCTGTAGGCCTATGTCAGTCATGAAGCTAGATTTTTTAAAATAACGGATGAGAATTTTCCGCGGCAGCCCGAATGAGTCTAGGCCATAGAGTAGGAATATTATGTAGAATGGTAACTCGACCGCCTTTATCAAATCTCCAATGTGTATACACTTTCAATTTTATTAAATGAACTCAAGGGACATGCAGGTGGTATTGTCACCAAATGTGAGATATGCTTGTTTTTGCAATTTTGCAGAAATTGCAACTGAATTGAGTGATCATGATTGTAATGCAGAAGGAATGATGGTATTTCACAGATTCTCATGACAGCCTTGGAGGTTTAATGTTTGTTAAATTAGCAATTCGATATGTTCCTATTACTTTCATGCTCAACCTCATTTCTTTTGCATGATAATGTCACAGGCAACCTGCCACTGGCACAGCAAATCACATAATCAAAGACGATGACTTCATTTAACTTTGAAAGATGTAAATATAGGTCCACACTACTATTCAGATTATAGGAATGAAACATGAATTTAGTGAATCAAAAAATCATGCCGATGAAAATTTAATTAACAACTTGAAATTTCTGCCAAGAAAACATGAATAATATCGCGACTTTTTCATGAAGACTTCCATTATGATACGGAGCATGAAATTCTCTTGATAATCAGCTTGATTTCTTCTTAGTTGGGATGATTATTAACAAATATTCATTCCTTTTGATATCCAACTTGTTTGATACTACTTATCTAGGAGAGTTTTTTTCAAAACTGTTCAAATAATTTTTTGGACCTCGTGAACGTAATCTCCGCCAAAAAACTGAATGTTTTGATATAAAAATTTTCACTGCATACAGATACTTGTTTGAGTCGACACTCTACCTACATATCCCTACTCCATGGTCTAGGCCTACCAAATGGACTTTTTATTCTTCTATTTGGGGTTCCCTTGAATCATGAATTTCCGCTGGGCCCCCGTCACCACATTTTATCCCTGAAAATACATGGTGTTCGCGATCTTCTTGCGGATTTGTATAAGTTATATTATAATACAATATTACATAGGTTTTTACGATGTTCAAGGAACCAAAAGTCGAATTCCACCTTACCAGAACGAGTACCAGAACGAGAGTTATAAAACGAAAGTATATCACCAGGGACGCCGGCACGTGTTTAGGGCAGGTGTTGCATCAACTTCAAGGAGGGCACTCTTCGGGGTGCCACATCCACGTACCACAGCCCAAAATCTCATGTCTTAAATGCGTTGCAGGCTTACTTAGGTTTTGCGCAGGCCTGCCTGTTAACTTTGAATTGATAACTATTCCATGCTCATAAGACAGCAACTGACATGTATGAGTGCGCAAATCGAATGAGTAAAAATCACGTCGTCAATTTTAACCTAAGTCTATCACATTTATCTATTCTGTAAATTTACTACACGATCTGTAAGTGTACGTGACACCTTTTTACTGCAAGACAATTGCGAGTCTATAGTTCTGTTCAAATAATTATCATATTAAGCAAAACTTTTTCTTTCTACTTGGAAATGGCCTGCAAATATCCAGTACACAATGCAACAGACCTTCTTTTGTACTGCCTTTCCATGCAGTGCAAAACAGGGAATTTCATGCAGTCATATCATTTTGCTAGGACTTCGACTGCGGGACTTGATAGGTATAAGACTCCGGTAGAAGGCCTATAAGCATATATCGGTAGCATAAAAATGGAAAATTTCATGCAGCTGAGAGCATTAGGCATATAATTATGTGTTCAGTGCTAAAGTAAATTTATTATTAATCACGTAGGCCAAATGATGAGCCTGCGTAATTAGAATGAATGCAGTATGCAATTGCACCATCAGTCTCTTTTTCATGATGGGCCTGTACATATGTATAATTCCGATGTGTACTTCATGCAAAGTATGCATGCATGCATTTCTGCGGAAAGTTGGCTCTATTTTTTTGCCACTGATTTGAAAATGAAATTTCAATATTGACTTTTACGTAATTCGCATGCTTTAATGTTAAGAAAATTGTTAAGTGTACATATATGTACTCATACATGCAGCACAAAATTAACATCGTTTTTATATAATATTACTTATAAAGTAATGATATGATAAGCAATAGAACATATCTTATATTAGTATAAATGCCATTCCATTATGTGTTCCTGTACAAGTCTCTATGATTGTAATTTTAATGTTTACACATCTATTATGTTAAATTTCATTGTAAATAGATTAGCACACTATTTTCGCGATGTTGGGAAATCTCGAGCACAATAGAATTTTAGTTAGTGTTAATAAGATGTTGACAAGCAACCCAAATAGGAAATGGGATTTGGTCAAATCAATCCGATAAATAAAGTTCAAGGAAAATTACCGCAATTTATTAAGAGGGCGCCCATGCAACAGGTGCACACCCTTGCCGGCATCCCTGCATATCACCTACATCACATGGTATGCAAAGCTCACGGCACATGACAAAGTGTCTATAAGCTCGATAATTAATTAATCATCTCTATCTATGTTGACCAATAAATCATGTTAGTCCTCGCCTCAATTCATGCAAATGTTTTGGGTACGGTGTTTATTAAACATCATTTCGCATGTGGCTTCATACCCAGAAGTCTAACAGTGACACTTCTAGGCTTTTTGGTGAACAGAGAGTAGGCCTATCCGGACTAATCCAGCGATTATTCAATTTTGATGTCTGGGGCTCACGTTTTCAAGAGCCATAAATAGTTGTGTCTGTCCCATCATGTCGATGCACTCGTGTTCGAGTTCGTAGCTGCGTCTTGACTGGAAGTACTTTGTCCAATATCCGTGTATCGCTTTGACATTGACTGCTTCTTCCATTACTTGTCAACTTAATTTGTGAATGTTCATAATAGATGTTCTATTCAGCAGACCTAAATGTGCAATGATATTTTGAGCAATATTCCAATTATTTTTAATTCAGTTCGTTTCTATCCTGCATCTCGGCATCCTTACAACTGAACACTTCAATCGCATTAAAAATCGGTTTACTTTCGATAATCAATAATTGCAACATAGCTTATAGGCTACGACCAGTTAAATATGATGGAATTAATTTTCGATTACCAATCATTTACCTTCCCTCACGTTTGATCATCATGTGAAAAATACAAGTACCGTACCGGTAATGTGGAAAGTCAAGTGAGATGGAGTTAAATCGTTGCATGAGTTGAACGCATTCTGGACCATTGAAAATATTTCAATTTCTTTCATCTAAAAATTTATGATAATAGGGCAAACAATTTTTGTTTGATGTACGAGGTGAAATTTAAAGGAATAGTGTAACATCATGATAAAATATGAGTTAATTCATTTTTGTCACGTTTTGAATTAGGTAGACAGACTGCTTGTCTTTGATCACAAACCGATGAGGAGGAAATATTTTTCCTTACATTGTGTATGCAACGACAAAGTAAAAATCGAATTACTCTATGTGATAGACCGAATGTGCAACACTTATCATGAAGCGCACATTTGCAACTAAAACATGGCTTAAATTTTGATCTGAGAAGCCGTATCACATCGTATCTGGCAAAACTGGATGGTATTTTTTTCAGAAATTGAAATGTGATCCATTTGCTAAATGACTTTAATGATGGCAAACAAAGCGCTATTCTACAACATGATGTACCGCGGTGTTCCTCATACTCGCCTTTTCCGACCGCATGCGGCCGGTTGACTCGATCCAAAAATTTTGGTTTTCCGGCCTGAGGGGGTCTAATTCAAGAGTTCTCACTGCTTTCATTTCAATCAATCCAAAGTCAACTATCCAAGTCGATTCGTCAACGGTTACACTTGTAAAAGATTCGGCGTATTACACACCGACGCTTGAAGACTATCGCACACTGGCAGTGAAGAAGCTCACAAGTTTAGTGCGCCCGCTATCTTCAACAACGCCATCGCCTATAAAAAATACAAAGGAGATTGGCCGATGTGGGCACGAGTTGTTAGGGCAGCGTACGTCCCGTAGTCAGTTTCACTGACTATCTTGTCTGCAGTTTTTTTCGATTCGGTGCTTGAATAATCTGCGATTCAAAATTCGAACCTAATTTCAATGAACTCTTTTTGAAATTCAGGCGCATCCAGCACATTGATATTCTTTTTTCTGTGATCAATTGTAATTCGATCGTTCAATCAATGATTGTTTTCTGGGTACTTATGGGTTATCTCCCCTTTTTCAAATTTGTCTAAAATCCGTAAAAATGAATCAACCGTCACGAAACTTCAGAGACACGTATTTGAATATATTTTCTACCCACATGCACAAATTTATGCAAATCGGACCAGTACTTTTTGCAGTAGAGACGATAACGTGAAGTGTAGCGATGTCAGCAGCGTAATCTGACTTTGTCTGTTCGAAGCGTTATTGTTACTCGTGTGTGCATTGTTCTGTTTCCGTCCTCGTGTCACATCTACTGCTACTTGAAACCTTCCCACGACTACTACCTCGCCACACTTTTTTTAAATTAAAAATGTTAATGTAGAGGGTGTGGCCTGGGGCCTATTGCATAAACGTTTATGAGTGTATGAGTGTATGAGTACTCGATTCTCTTATAAGAATTTGGTTGCATAAAGGTATGAGAGATGAGTGATGAGTGGATGGCAACTAGAATCATCAGATTCGGTTGCATAAAACATTTTGTATGAGTGGGATTTCCGTGGATTTCCCACCTCTCATAGATTTTGACAGATGTTAGAGGTATGATTGTTATGAGAGCCACAAGCTCTCGTAATCTAACATCCGATTCATCTTTCTATTGTCCGATATCTATATTTTATTGAATCAAGTTTAGTGTTGATAGTATATATTGGTTTGTCCGATCACTTCAGCTGAGCGGAAATTATGAATATGAGCAGCGATAGTGAAGATGAAGAAATCAACCCAATCATCTATAATCGCTTGAGAAGACGGCAAAATCGAAAACCGAGAGTCTTTAAGGATAGAATCAACTTCGGGGATAAAGATTTCAAGGAAAAATTCCGTTTAAACATGGAGCAGTGTCAAGAAATTCTCAATGTTATAGGCTCACAAATACAATCTGCAACCAATCGTAATCATGCTTTATCTCCAAAGCAAAAGCTTCTCCTTACGTTGAGATGGTTATCCACTGGTAGCTTTTACCATGTAATTGGAGACTGTCATGGAGTTAACAAATCTACTGTTTGTCGACATGTAAGTCAGGTGGTCAATGCTATAAATCAAAATTTCTTCCAAGTGATAAAATGGCCTGCAGCAATGATAGCCGCATCATTCTTTTCTGTAGCTGGACTACCTCGTATCGCGGGCTGTATAGATGGTACTCTTATCAAATTAAAGTGTCCTACAGAATCTGAGGAGCAGTTTGTTGACCGTCACGGAGATCATTCCTTGAATTGCATGGTAGTGTGTGGATCCGAATTGCAGCCGTACTACGTCTCTGCTAGGTGGCCGGGTCGTGTCAATGATAAGAGAGTACTCCACAACAGCACATTATTTACTGCGTTTGAGCAAAGGTGGCGACCGTTTGAAGGTGCGGTTCTTCTAGGAGACAGTGGTTTTTCCCTAAAAGAATGGTTACTACCTCCTTTCGGAGGTGATGAACTTTCATCTGAAGAAGAAACCTTTAATAGTAAACATCGATCGACTCGTCGCTTGATTGAATGTTTTTTCGGTGTTCTGAAGCAGAAATTTAACTGCCTCAACGTTGCTCTGCGAGTAGGTCCGGTTGAAGCTGGTGAAATTTTTAAAGCCTGTTGTATTTTACAAAATCGCATGGCACATGTAGAAGAAAGTGAAAGTGGCGTGGATATCGAAATTCCTGAAAATGAAGATGAAGACATCAATGGCCCACTACCCATCCTTTCAGATCCACGGCACAAAATAATTAAACTCGTGTGATATTTGATCTATCATAAATCATTTGCATAAGCATCTTGTATTCTGTTGTGCAGCTACTTATGCATTCAATTAGTTATTTAGTCATTAAAATTAAATTAATGCTCCTCAAATTTTGAAGACTTTTTGCATACAGTTTGTATCAAACAATTATTTGCTAACTTGAATTTTTAGGTGTTTTGCAGTGATACGATTTTTGGATTAAATACTTTTGATTTTTATACGAAATGTATATTTCCTGAAGTGAAACATCAAATTCTGAACTCCAATTCCCAATCCTGTATTGTTGTTTGCTAAAATAAAGACGCGTCAATCGTTAGATATTTTATTCCAGTAGTATTAAGTAAAATATCTGTAAATAAATGCACAAATAGACAAATTAAAGATTTAAATATGTCTGTAGGCCTACAGAGAAGTTGTTATCGGCTTCATCATCCTCTAGCTCTTTGCGAAGCTTTTTGCATTTTAACTTTTCAGTTCGATTTCACAGTCCTTCTCCTCAAGTCGCTTCCGCTTCAGCTGAATTTCAAGCTTCAAATTTTCTAATTTGAGCTCGTCAACCTCAGCTATCATATCAGTTATTGCGCGCTTAAATCTTTTCGGAATTGATGCGGGAGCACTGTCAGTAGATGTTCCTTCTTCGATAATTCCATCAAAACTGCTCGACTCCAAAACCCCGGTGCCTTCCACGATAGCCGATGTTTCTCCGAGAATTTCTAAAACTTTCAAATTTATTTGATTGTATTGCATTTCTCGCCCTCCGGCCGAACCCGTCTTTGTTTTCTTATCGCGCTTTTCCTGAAATTATGGAGAGATCTCATTGACATATGAGCATTTCAACGTGAATAGCAACATTTTGCAGAAAAATATGAATTAGATTAGACGGCATATTTTCACTGAAATATTATGATAATGCCCTATTTCTAATAGTGTTGAAGTTGTTTCATGAAAATTGATGATCAAACGACTTATTAAACATAAAAATATTTTTCATTATTTTCTTCGTTTTGATTCTCTCTAAAATGCCTTTTTTCAGAACGTGATATTGACATGATTGATTATCGGTCATTGATTATTGATTATTGCTATCGCTTTTTGATATATTTTTTACCTTTGAATTGAAGCATTCCTCAAAACTTGAAATTTGATAATATCTTTATCAGTAGCGATGATATGATGAGATAAATTCATAGTTTCATAATCGTCATAAGACGACGCTTCGACACTAATTGTTTTTATTCCACTGAAAAATCTTGAAATGTAAAGTTTTCGTGTAGAAATCATCAAAAGATGTGCCATGTGGATTATTGGTGCTTTGTTGAATTTCTCAAAAACCGCATACAAACATAGATGTAGTACTTCAAAGTTGCGTCATAAGAGGACGATTGAAGCGATTGGACGATTACAAAAACATGCAGTTACTACTATACTAGCCAAATAAAATTAGGTACTCACCAACGTTTTCCTTTTTAAATTTGTTGCCACACAACATCTCGCAAATACTTCCACGATGCAACTTTGGTTGTGCTCGGGACGATTGAATGTCCTCTAGGGATTCCATTAACTTGAGGATATCTTTCCACGCATCTTCTTTCATTTTCATAGTGAGTTCAGCGCTGAATTTGCCGAAAAGTACATTCTTACGCTCGTAAATTGCATCAAGAAGTATCAGACGACTACTTGAACCAGTCTTACACTCCATTTTGATCGTTTGCTGATGACATTGACAGTGTTGTTACTATACGTTGCAAAGCGATAGTTAATCGATGACCTCAACTGATCAGAAAAGTTCATTCTTTCATAACCAAGAAGGTTCTTCTTCATTTCACGCTTGATATAAATAACTTCTGATCTTAGACAATGACCAGATGACTGCAAAACGAGGTCAGACAATTGCCAATTATAGTAAATTCAGATCGATCACTCATAAACTTTCACTCATACTTATGACTGGCATAATGGCTTTATGCAACCGATATACTCATCTCTCATAAATTATCCATTTTCACTATCCACTCATCTCTCATACACTCATAAACTTTTATGCAATAGGCCCCTGGTCATCATCACTTCACGAGTTGTCGAGAAAGGAATTTGTTGACCTCAAGTACTATCTGTTCAGACGATGAGGTCAGGTGAAATCAGATCAAGCTGCACACATCGCTACTCTTTCGCTACCGTCTCATATTCAAAAAGTACGTGTCCGATTTCATAAATTTTTGCATGGGGTAGAAAACAAACTCAAGTCTCTGAAGTTTTGTGACGATTGATTCATTTCTGCGGATTTTAGACAAATTCGAATAGGGGAGGATAGATAACCCATATAAGTACCGTTTTCTGTCCAATAAATACGTAAATCTAACAAAATTTTTTACTTTGTTTAAAATCTGATAAATATCACAATCTATAGTTCGGGAATCCAATGATTAAATGATGCAAATATAATATCATATTTTCTCATACTACTATATATAAATATTTTTCGTTCCGGCCGCATTTTAGAATTATAATCCTCTATACACATGTGACATGTGCATGGAGGATTGTAATTCTAAAATGCGGCAGGAATGAAAATATTTGCTTGAATTTGGCCGGAAAGGGCTCAAAGTTTGCGGAACCCTGAATACCGATACGACTGGTTATCCTAAATTAATTCATATGGTTGCATTGAGGAAGCCGCAGTGCATCTCAGGAAGCTATGAAATGCATATTTGATGCATGCCTCCTTTACAGAACAATCAAAATGCGACCTATAATGATCCATCTTGGGCAACAACAAGCTTACGGCTTATCATTAATGATCGTGATGAAGCATTTTCTCAAAGGAAGTGATCTAGATATCATCGTCTGAGGGAGGAAGCAAATAATCAGGTTCGATTTTTGAAATCACAGCAGATTAAGAAGGCAGTCGATTCAGGTAATGTTCGCAACTTATGGAATGTTATGAAGGAAATGGGTCGTGATACCAAGCCTGCGTCATCATCCTCTTCTACTATTTCTGCAAACGACTTCAGTAATTATTTTTATTTCATCTTCCAAGAGGAATCATTGGCATCAGATATTAAAATAAATAACACCACTGACTACACCTATCCTACATTGTGTGCTTCAGATATCGAGCCTCTTTTGCGAGGCCTTAAGAGGAAAAGTCCTGGGCCGGATGAAATACCTTCGTTTATTTATCGGAACCTTTCTGACTTACTGGCTCCTGCAATTACGAGATTGTTCGACATGAGTATCGAGTCTGGTTTGGTTCCAAGCTGTTTCAAGAGGGCGAACGCTGTGCCAATTCCAAAATGTACGAAACCTCGTGGTGTGTCAGGCTATCAACAGATCTCACTATTGCCAATACTTTCTAAAGTATTGGAAGATGTTATCCTAAACAATGTCATCCTTACTTCGTTAAAAGACAAAATGACTTGTTGCCTTCATTCCCGGAATCGACAATGAGATGGAATGCTTTTATCAATAAATGTATTGGTAACGCGTCTAGTGGCATTTATTTGATAAGAAATCTCAAGCGTTGTGACTGTCCGCCTGAACTGATATTTCGTGCTTATATCGTTTTCATACGATCACTTTTATTATACTCTTATCCAGCCTTTTGTAATTTATTGTTATATCTTAGAAAGCATTTTCTGTGTTTAGAGAAGAGAGTCTCGAGAATAATCGGTTATCCTATTAATAAATCTTGTTTGTTTACAGCGTCTGACAAATCATTTGGAAAGCTTTTAAAAAGATAGAAAGTAATTCTGATCATCCGCTTAGAATGATGTTTGAAGAAAGGTCCAATGATAGAACTCGAAACCTGTGAGTAGTAAGAAAACGGCGAACACCAGATAGCGCAAGATGGCCGCCATCGCTGACGTCCCCCCCCCTCTGGAACGGCAGAGTGTCGTGGTCGGCCGCCGTGGTGCTTCGGGTCTTGAAATTTTGAAAATTTTCCAAAGTGTGGAATTTCGACCTGGGACCGTCACCAAAACATTTTTCATCAAATTTTGAAATTTCACTGACGTCCCCCCCTCTGGACAGCTTGCTTCGATTTTGGCTTCCAGTGGACGGATTTTGTCGTGCGATAGCTCGTTTGAAAGCTAAGAGTGAGACAAATTCACTGAAAGAATCGGCTTGTTCCTATCTGTCTTCGTTTAGATGTGAGACGCCATTTAAGATTTTGGGACATTGGCGAAAAACGACAGAGTTAGAATTTGGGACGTTTTGGGCTCTAGCTTCAAAACGAAGCATCGGATGGGAAAACGGATTTCAGATTTGGAATCAGCGTCAAATTCTTTATCTGTATGGTGAGTTTCAAGTCAATCGGAGAGAAAAAATTTTCAACATTTTTCGAAAAA